>JACAZH010000067.1:0-238691 GCA_014462675.1 Mycena sanguinolenta | reverse complement strand
GTAGCCAACTGATTCGCCGTCTTCTTTCACAGAAGACTAGATGATCCTGGATCGGTAAAGTCTCTTCATAGCCACAAATTGCCTTTTTGAGTCGGTACGAGCAGGGAGATCGAAACAGCCGTGATAGTGATTATGGATTCAAGAATAATTCTTGCTGCTCGAAAATGCTAAGTAACCGAGCAGGATTAGTTTCAACAGCCAAGGTTCATTTATTGAGCACTGAGCGAGGAGTAATATTGGTCTCGAACGGGAGGGGGATGGCTGGGATAATCAATGCAAGAAATTCTGGAAAGTGGACGAAATATACCTTATCGCACCATCTGTGAACTGTGCGAGTGGTGGTGCTGTTACGCCATTCACATCCACCGGTCGCACCGTACAGGTGGCGAGGAGCGAGATGCATACTAGCCAAATTGACGCATCTGCAAAGTGAATGCCTGGCAGACAAGTTATTTCCAGAGGAATTGAAATAGGAGAAAAGACACACCGGGGCAAACACTAAAAAAGGGAATAAAGTTTGAAAATGATCAACAGTGGTAAAGCCTACACGAGAACGATACGTACCGACGTCCGTAACCAAAGAGGAAATCGCGGGGATCCTTTTGTGTGGTTCGACTGGAGGGAGAAACAAGGAATCTGTCTGGAGAAAAAACTTTGGGTTCCGGATAGATATTTGGGTCGTTGAAAAATGCCCTGGATGCCGTGAATATGACCCAAATGTTTACGCACAATGCAATGGAACGCACCAGTTATTAGCGAGAAGGATGGTACCCTTAGGTATGAAGTACCCAGCATGTATATCGTCTTGGTCCGTTACGTGCGGTAAACCTGCCCGGACATCGTATTGTCAAGTGGCGTCGGATGAATGTGTCCTTACCCAGAAATATGAGTGTATACCGGCGGAGGACCTCCGTGAGAAGGGCATTAAAATAGGGAAGCCGGTCGCGATCAGCGAGGGTGGGAAGGACGCCGGCGCCGAGCACAGCGTCCAGCTCCTCTTGGGCCTTCGTCTGCTCAGGTATGTGCAAAGTCATAGCGAGAACGAAACATTCAATAGCAGCAACGGACTAAACCACCATGTTCAAGTCAGTTTCTGCTGATACCGGGGTGATGTCGTCTCACTGTATCGGCTCCGCCTAGTTAATGTCAATATCAGGCCAACGAACTAGCACCACGGTATAGAGGACGAACCGCTGTAGATCCCCGCCGCCGTCGCTTTGATGACCGTTTCTTCATCGGGCGTAAGTTGAGTAGTACCTGCGATTTGATCCGCGACAACACCGCGCACATCCGATCCGTCCCGCTTCAAGAAGATTACCAACTGACTTCGAGGCAAAGGACAAAAAGTACAGACCATTGCTCGCTTCGTCCATTCGTACGGACGGTCGATCATGCGCTCGAGCGAGCGGCGGTAGACGTCGACTTTTGTCTTCCATCCGGCTCCCGGGAACCAGGACGGCACAAAGCGTACTTCAAAAAGCCGATGAAAAAGTGCGCGGTGAGAATTTGAACGGCTCACAAATTGGAATGGAATCGACTGCGAAGGCATTTACCGCAGTCATCTCCGAAAACTGGTCCATGGCCTCGTTCCCCAGCATCAACAACTCGTCGTTCTCGTCATGCGGAGTATATCCATATGCGACCTTGATCACGATTGCACTAGCAAATCTGGTGGATAATATTCGAGTTAAGATGAAGCGCGATACCGAGAAGACGACGATACTTTTTCGCGTGCTCAAGGCACTGCGTGGGGTTTTCTACAGTTCTCTTCAAAAAGGCTCGTGTCTCCACTTCGAAGATGTCGCCAAATTCCTCAACCTTTCTGCGTGAGCCCATGCTTTGTGCGAACAAGCGTCGAACTTCCGGCCAAGGATGTGAGGTTTGGGCGAGTGCCGGCAACTTGTCCCACCCGACGAGCTGACCAGCCATAACGAGTGTTGGTCTATCGCTCGAGGAACGCGCCTTCTTGTCCAGAATATCGACCGCATAGTTGGCATCGTTAATTATTACGAGAGACTTGCCCAATGCGTTCAGATACACAAGACCGCCTAAGAAGATAACTTGTCAATACAATATCAAAGAAGAGGTAGTACGAACCGTATTTTTCGCCCCACTGGGAAAAAGGTTATCCACGGATGCGAGGTCGGCATGTCAAGGGCATTTCCGAGGATAGGTAGACCTTTGGGGCCTGGAGGAAAGGGCGCAGGATTCTTCGATGTGAGCTTGTGGTATAATACCGGCAGTAGAGCAATAGACAAGGCTAATGCAGAGAATGTGGACAAAGAGTCCATCTTGGGCAGAAAAACACTGTGGGCGACACAGTCACGGTGCTTATATACATATAATTGGTTCGGGGTTCAGCGAGGATTCCGGCGTCACATCGAATATGAGACAAATATGGGAACTTTTCAGACGTGGTCGACCTATCAGGGATGGCAGCGTGTTCGTCGTCCATGTGATTGGTGTATTCATTCCAGGGTGCAGACTTGCAGCGTTGTTCATCCCAAGTATGGGCATGTCTCAGACCATTGGGTATAATTGTACACCGTGGACGCCGATGACTTGGAGCAGTATAGTATTGCACAGTCCGAGCTCTCGCAGTCCGCTTGAGGTTTAGTGAGAAATGGTCCTTGTATTCCAGAGGCAGAGTCGCCTACAGTCGCATAGCCATCGAGACGGAATGATCCCGGTGTATTTTTTCCACCGCGTCAAGCCCGTGCGGCCCGTGCTCTAGAGGGGCCACTGCTTTTGCGCGGCATCTACTTACATTGCCTTAAGTGCGTGTCCAGGCCCGCAGGCTTGCCGCGGCGTTCCTCCAGGAAGCCGCAATTGATGAGGTGGAGCTTGGGTACAACCACAAATTGCCTTTTTGAGCCTCCAGTCACACACAATCAGACAGTGACAGGTTGGCTGCCAGTTCTCGTAATTTGAGTAGTAGAAACGATCAAAATATATCCCTGAACGCGCTCGAGGAAAGAATGCTGAAATCAACCGGTAAATAAATGAGTACGAAAGATCGCAAGGAAAGAAATTCATGTCTCTCAAATCGGTCACAAAGCCAACTGCAAGACATGCGAGGGATGGGATTGTGCTCAATCAAAGGGGGAAAATTCAGGAGGTGTACTTGATACAAAGTGGAATGACAAATTCGCCCTTGATACGATACAGATGACCGAAGAACAAGGTAGGAATTCAGGCAATTATGCGCTGAAGCCTTGCCCATGGTGGTCATCGACAATGGACCGAAAGTATTGGTGTGTCCCCGCCCGCGTTGGGAAAGTTCGCGAGAAGAGTGAGCAACTGATCCATCACCACATTGAGGTTGTGGGCACCTGTATTTTTCAGTCCGTCCGCCGTCATTACATCTTGACCAAATTCGCAGTGGAACCCATTATGAGAGAGCCATCGCTAACAAGCGCCCTGAGGAAAATGTTCATCCCACTCGAGTGAAGCTCCTAGACGACTTGCATTTAAAGCGCTAAACACTGATGATTGTATCCGTAGCGACATTGGAAGGGGGAAACTACGGTAGAAACGGTGCACTTGGCCAAGGGCGACGAATGCTGCAGAAGGACAGGAGCGGAGGGATCGTATACGGCTGGCGGAGTGGGGTCGCCGAGGGTCTTCTGCAAGTCATCCCGGAACTAATGATTCGCGCAGGAGCAGCAAATGAAGGCGCCGATGGGGGGAAGACGGCAGACGAGCAGCGCAGCACTAAGACAGTCCGTGCACCGTGTAAATGTCTGAGATGTACTCTTCCACATCGCAATAAGGGTGGGCAGGAGCAGGTCGACTAGTTCTCCGTCACGGTGGCTGCGACGATAAGATTAGAGGGCGGGCGACGACGAAGCAGGTGGCAACGAGGGCCAGATGGGACACTCCTGGTTTGTATCCACTGCGGTGATGAAGCCAGAAATCCCACATTACGGCCAGAAAGCGCGCCTCTTCAGACCGGAGCCGAGATTAACGGGGGCAGTCTCAGGGTCGAGCTCAAAGTCTCCAGCAGCCATCGATGGCGAGCTAGAACGCCCTTCGCAGATCTCCGGGCGCAACGCCGTTGAGAAAGATGTTAATTCTGTGGTACGGATTGTTGAGACGATAGCCCATTTTTTTCAGCAGATCGTCAGAGGCAGCACTACCACCCAGCGTTTCCACCCGAGGTGTGTCTCAGGACAAGTAAAACTGGGCTACTGCGCCACCTCCCAGGGGCTCTGGCTGACAAAGATAGGTCCTCAACGTTGGCGATGATACTTGAGAGGTCAAGTTGGAGAAAGGCGCGGGCAGCTGGCTGATCAGTCTGCTCAACAACATAGTGGCTTTAACATTGAGTGCCCATGGCCAAGCACAACGGCGTTCACCTATTTCAATAAGCGAATCGTGACCGCCCGTGCATGTGTGGTCGATTCCACTCCATCAACTGCCCGACGTTTTCGTGTTGGCTCCATTCGGCGCATTCGAGGGAGATCTACGGCGTTCTTCTCTTACAGCTCGGTAATCCAGAAGTTGCGCCGTGCTTCGAAAGAGTAACCAAGACCGCAGGCCTCTTCGAAAACGCGTTCGATTACGGACGGAGGAGTTTGAAGCAGAAGTGCCGGTTGTTTTGAACAGCGAGAAACCCTCGGATACGACACGAGGTAAATTTCTTGCAAAATATATTGCGCGAAAGCTTTGAAAACGTCCCAAATGCAACCCAAATGAACGGAAAGTGTGGCAGCTCGAAAAGAGGAGGCACTTCACGTGATCTGGAAATTCCAATCGATCCTCGATCAATTCACGATTGCTCCTTCGCTTCTACCACCATGTCTCGCCAATTCTTCGTCGGCGGTAACTTCAAGATGAACCCCAACACCGTGGCGGAGAAACGGGCTCTCACCGATCTCCTAAACCAGGCTCATCTCGATCCATCTGTCGGCAGGTCGCGCGATTGGGTCGACGCGTCTTGGGCTGATTCCTCGGTCTTGCTTTTGCGTTAAACAGAAGTGGTCGTGTCGCCACCGTTCCTGTGGCTCATCCCGCTGAAGGACATCATACGCCCGGAGATCAAGGTCGCTGCGCAGAATTGCTACTTCAAGGACTCTGGCGCGTTCACCGGTGAAATCAGGTTCGTCTTCAATTTCTCATTTTCTTCATTGCGATCCTCGCGTCGCTCATGCGGTGAATCGTGCCTGCCAGCCCCCTCCAGCTGAAAGACGCGGGCATCCCGTATGTCATTCTCGGTGAGATTCCTTTATTTCCGCGCGCAGATTGTACGGCGTTAACGCGGACGAAAAGGCCACTCGGAGCGGCGAACGCTGTTCCACGAAACTAGCGAGGTCGTCGCCCTCAAGACCAAGGCGGCACTCGCCGCGTCGCTTTCCGTCATCCTCTGCATCGGCGAGACGCTCGAGCAGCGCGAGACCGGCCAAACCACGAAAGTGTGCTCCGAACAGCTTCAGGCCGTCGTCGACGTCCTCACCGAGGCTGACTGGAGGTACGCCACCCCGCACCGCACCATCGTTCTCGTCCTCCGTGCGATGCTGATTCGCTGACTGTAGCAAAATCGTGATCGCATACGAGCCCGTGTGGGCCATCGGCACCGGCAAAGTCGCGACCTCCAAGCAAGCACAGGACACACACGCCGACGTTCGCGCGTTCCTGTCGAAGGCTGTGTCGCCCGCCGTCGCGCAGTCGACGCGGATTATTTACGGCGGCAGCGTCAACAAGGGGAACTGCAAGGAACTCTGTGCGTATAATTCTCTAATCAAGGAAATGAGGAGTGTGATTCTAATCCACTCTGCGTATGATGTAGCCGTCCAGCCCGACGTGGACGGCTTCCTCGTCGGCGGCGCTTCGCTCAAGCCTGAGTTCGTCGATATCATCAATTCGACCCTGAACAAGTAATCGATATAGAGGAAGAAGTCAAAGGAAAAGGAAGAAGATGTTGAGATATAGACGTGTAATATGAATCGAACTGCAATGACGAAGGACTTTGCTGCCATCCATTTATCAGGATTATGAGCGAGTTCCGCAAGTCAAGAAATCTACTGAGCGCGGAGGTGCACTCCTAGCTCCCTCAGCCTTTTCTTCAATTTACCCGCGGATGGCTCGACGCTCAGAAGAAATCTAGCTGGTACGCATGCTTTCTGCGCCGCCATGATCCATCCATGAATACACTTCACAGGTCTGCCAGAATTAATCTTAGAGCTCACGAGCGCTTCACAGGATCAGGACACCCTGAGTGCCTCGCTCTACCACCCTGAGCAAACCTTCTGCTCTACCTTCTGCAATCCAAACCATCAATCTGCAGCTCGAGCAAGGGTCGGCCTCGGTCGGCCTCGCCGAACGTCGCTTCGTCAACGGCCAGGTCGGCTCTCCGCGGCCTTCAAGCTCTGTACTCCGTCTTATTCCTGCTCACAAGATCGCTCACACGGCGCTACGGATGTGAAATGGTTCCTCTCCTCTCTTGAGCTTTTCGTCAGCCCTGATATCAGCTAGAGTGTCTCTACCCTTTAGAGCAAGCCTTAAATGTCGGTTCTTATCAAGCCGCGTGAGGACTTGATCATGCTAGCTGCAGACGCTGATACACAAGGTAAGTTTCTTCTCCAAAGCTCCATCCTTTATTGACTCGAATAGGGATTCCCAAAAGGCTTCGCCGGCGGGTCCGCCCCAAGAACCAGCTCCATCTCCGGATCACACTTCTTCATCGCCCTCTGGTACCCCTCTCTCGCCCCGACACGCTGCAAATACCTCACCACATTCCTGTGCTCCCCAAGCGAGTACACATAAAAGTACCGCATCGTCGTCAGCGAGAAGACAAGCATGATATCGGCCACCGTGAACTCCTCACCCGCCAGCCAGTCGTTTTCCTCCAACCGCGCGTCGAGCATACCGAGCGCGTTGCCCAGCCGCTCCTTCGCGACGGAATGGTTTATGAATAACGCCTGGAACGTGCCGTTGGCCCCGGCGAGCATCTGAGGCAGGAAGAGAGAAGGGTAACATCTCTATCTCACCAATGCCACCAGTACACGAACTGCGCGTAGGCGGGGTGCGTGGGCGGGAGGAAGAGCGCGCCGCCGGCGTGGCGGTGGGCGATGTATTCGATGCAGGCGCCCGACTCGGCAAGCGTGAGGTCGCCGTCTTGGATGATAGGGGCGGCGCCGGACGGGTGGAGGGCTTTCAATTCCGGCGGGGCGAAGATGGGTGCGCGTTTGTATGTCTTCAGCTCGTAGGGAATCGCGAGCTCTTCGCACAGCCAGGGGATGCGCTCGGATTGGGAGATGTTGAGATGGTGGACTGTGAGGGTGGGCATGGTGACGAGGATGTCTTGGAATCCGGGCGATCTTAGGTGCGATTTTTGTAAATCTCACAAATCGCGGTCACCTGAGACCCATTTTTTTGTCAGCCAATTGTCAGCACGACCCGGACGTTGACAAAACACTGACGTGGAGAAATTCTTAACCGACGGATTCGCTAATACCTCTTAATGGAACCGTCCTGGAATACACGTACCTACCTCAATTTTGCAAATCAACCGAATTTAGTCTGCAAGAGCTGATGGGTGTCCCAGTACCTCGCTCTCGCCCCCCTGAATGAAGGCTGTACCACCCAGACCAAATCCCCCGCTTCATCTTTTAAAATTCAAGCCATCCGCAGGGTCGGCCTCGGACAACTAGCCTCTCCATGGACGAGACGGTCTCTTCCGGCACCTATGCGCTGTGTCTCGCTTGTTCGAGGTCGAGGTCGCCTCTCTGCGCCCTCCAAGCTCTGTCCTCCTTCTCAATACGGTCCGAGTCCGTTGCCCACGGCGGCACGGATGTGAAATGTTCGCTTGAGCTTTTCGTACGCTGTCGGCCCTACTGATACCCATGTTATTCTAGCGTTCATGTACATACCAGCCAGGAAAAACGATTCCGATTCAGGTGTTTCGACTCAGGTTTTGGCCATATACGCATTGGTTTCCTCCGCATACATTGGAAAGGGACGACGTCTCAATGTCCAGAGCAAGCTTCAAAAGTATTTTGAATGAGTATAGAGGTTTCAATTATGGTACATGCAGTCGTTGATGTAGGTTTTCCTTAAAGCTCTATCCTTCCTTTATTTACTTGGAGGAGGATTCCCAGAAGGGTTCGCCGGCGGGTCCGCTCCAAGAACTAGCTCCATCTCCGGCTCGCACTTCTTCATCGCCCGCTGGTATCCCTCCCTCGCCCCAACGCGCTCCAAATACCTCACCACATTCCCATGCTCCGCGAGGGAATACCCATAGAAGTACCGCATCGTCGTCAGCGAGAACACGATCATAATATCCGCCACCGTGAACTCTGCGCCCGCCAGCCAGTCGTTCTCTTTCAGCCGCGCGTCGAGCATATTGAGCGCGCTGCCGATCCTCTCCTTCATCAACACCAAGGGCGGGTTGTCGTGCGTGACCCCGGAGTGGCTCAAGAATAGTGCCATGTTGAGCAAGTGTTGGAACGTTCCGTTCGCCCAGTGCCACCAGTAGATGAACTGCGCGTAGGCGGGGTGTATAGGCGGGAGGAAGAGCGCGCCGCCGGCGTAGCGGTTGGCGATGTATTCCATGCAGGCGCCCGACTCGGCGAGCGTGAGGTCACCATCCTGGATAATGGGAGCAGACCCGGACGGGTGCAGGGCTTTATATTCTGGCGGGGCGAAGTTGGGAGCTCGTTTGTATGTCTTCAGCTCATACGAGACGGCGAGCTCCTCGCACAGCCAGGGGATGCGCTCGGACTGGGAGACGTTGAGGTGGTGGACTGTGAGGGCGGACATGGTGGTGGATATCTGGAATTCGGACCACCACCTCCTCTCGCCTGACTAGGGCATCAAACCGTGGCCGCCCGTAATATATTATACACCCACGGGCATCAAAATTACGCCCACATTCGGCTTACGGGACGACCCGACCCGTGCGTAACTTAGCATTTCGGAGGTCATAGACGGGATGGGAGCCGTGCGTATAGTTGTGGACGGGCGTAATTTATGGGTGGTTGAGTGATGCTTCAAGATCAACAAACTTTGAGTGAGTTCTGGATTATATTCGAGTGAAATACCTCAGTTACTGTTATGAACTGTCTGAAACAACCTTCAGGATCCATGAACGCAAGTTTTCGGGAGGTCAGTGCAGCGTCGGATGGTTTCGGACACTTCCGGCATGCACCTTGCAGCATTCCCAGAGCTCTCGAGAACCGCGGGGGACGACAGCCGACTTCAGCGCCATCCAAGCAAGTAAGTAGCGACCGCGGGCAGAGTCAGCAAAAACTGGTTCACCAAACCTTTGCTTCAGGGATACCCGTAAATTACGCATAAACGGACGGTTGCTGGGCGCCGTATTACGCCCCACTCGTACCGTGACTCGTCCCGTCTGGAGGTCGCCCAAACCCTTAGACGGGACGGGAGCGTAGCCGTTGCTTGAGCTTTGCGCAGGCTGTCGGCCCTACTGACGCCCGTGTTATTCTAGCACTCATGTATACATATCAGCTGGGACGGGCTGCCCGACGAAAGGCCTTAGGAAAAGCGATTTAGGTTTTTCGACTCAGGTTTGGGCCATAGTCGCATTGGTTCCCCCCACACACATGGACGTCCCAATGACCAGCGTAAGCCTCAAAAGTATTGTGAATGAGTATGGAGGTTTCAATTATGGTACATGCAGTCATTGATGTAGGTTTTGCTCTAAAGCTCTGTCCTTCCTTTATTTACTCGGAGGGGGATTTCCAAAAGGCTTCGCTGGTGGGTCCGCCCCAAGAGCTAGCTCCATCTCCGGCTCGCACTTCTTCATTGCCCGCTGGTACCCCTCCCTCGCCCCAACACGCTCCAAATACCTCACCACATTCCCATGCTCCGCGAGCGAATATCCATAGAAATACCGCATCGTCGTCAGCGAGAACACAATCATAATGTCCGCAACCGTGAACTCCGCGCCCGCCAGCCAGTCGTTCTTCCTTCAAGCGCGCGTCAAGCATATTGAGCGCGCTGCCGATCCTCTCCTTCATCCGCACCAAGCGTGGGTTGTCGTGCGCGACGCCCGAGTGGCTCAGAAATAGCGTCAGGTTGAGCGAGGGCTGGAACGTTCCGTTCGCCCAGTGCCACCAATAGATGAACTGCGCGTAGGCGGGGTGTGTGGGCGGGAGGAAGAGCGCGCCGCCAGCGTAGTGGTGTGCGATGTATTCGATGCAGGCGCCCGACTCGGCGAGCGTGAGGTCGCCATCCTGGATAATGGGAGCAGACCCGGACGGGTGCAGGGCCTTGTATTCCGGTGGGGCGAAGACAGGTGCCCGTTTGTATGTCCTCAACTCGTACGGGATGGCGAGCTCCTCGCACAGCCAGGGGATGCGCTCGGATTGGGAGACATTGAGGTGGTGGACCGTGAGGGTGGACATGGTGGCGGATATCTGGAAATCCAAACAACCGCGGTATAAATATGCCCAGACCACCTGAGATCGGCACTCCTCTCCCCTGACGCGTCGGCGCGGCGGCAACACGTGAATTTTTTGTAAATCTCGCTCACAAATCGCGGTCACCTGATCTCAGCCAATTGTCAGTCAGCAAGACCGTGACTTGAGCAAGATTTTGATTTCAGAAGTTGACAGAAACACTGGACTGTCTGGACAAGCTCACGCCAGAACTCCCATCATAGACTGCCGACAAGTCCTGCCCGGTCTGCAACACACTGCGTAGAACTGGCCCAGAGAATGGTAGAGGAATGCAAGCTGAGAACACGGCACAACAGCTGCGCAAGCGACCGCTGAGACCAACGCCCTAACGTCCAAAACAAGCCTGAACTGTCGATTCTTATCAATTGCTGGAGGATTTGCAGTCATTGATACAACACGGTAGGTTTCTTCTTTAAAGCGTTATCCTTCCTTTATTCAAGAGTTCCCGGAAGGCTTCGCCGGCGGGTCCGCTCCAAGAACCAGCTCTATCTCCGGATCGTATCTCCTCATCGCTCTCTGGTCCCCCTCCCTCGCCCCCACGTGCTCCAAATACCGCACCACATTCCCGTGCTCCCCAAGCGAGTACGCGTAGAAATACCACATCGTTGTCTGACAGCGAGAACACAATCATAATGTCCTTCACCGTGAACTCCTCGCCCCAGCCAGTCGCTCTCCTTCAAGCGCGCGCCGAGCATGCTGAGCGTGGTGCTAATCTGATTCTCCATCTGCACCACACGCGGGTTGTCGTGCGCGACGCCGAAGTGGCTCAGAGATAGCCTCAGGTGGAGCAAGGGCTGGAGCGTTCCGCTCGCCGAGTAGACGAATTACGCGTAGGCCGGGTGCGTGGGCGGGAGGAAGAGCGCGCCCCCGGCGTAGCGGTGTGCGATGTATTCCATGCAGGCGCCCCATTTGGCGAGCGTGAGGTCATTGTCTTGGATGATGGGGAGCGGAGCCCGACGGATCCAGGGCTTTGTATTCCGGCGGGGCGAAGATGAACCCGTTCGTAGGGCTTCGGCTCATATCAGGGGATGCGCTCGGATTGGGAGACGTTGAGGTGGTGGACTGCGGGTGGGCATGGTGGTGGATATCTGGAAATGACCACCGCGACAGTATAAATATGTCCGGACCGCCCGAGACTGATACTCCTCAGCGTCGGGGAGGCGACACATGAATTTTGTAAAGCTCATAAATCGCGGTCATAGTTCATCAAGTGGCCAAAGTGAGAAGGTATCTGTAGCGTAGTAAGGGTCCCGGCTGTTTCTCAACGGGACCGCGCCAGAACATACCTGAGCTCAGCCAATTCTTCTATCAGCGGCAGCGGTTTTAGAACTTGACAGATGGGAGAGCAAACTCGACGTGAAATTTTTTCGAGACCATGGAGCACGCACGCGAAGCCAGTACCCCAGGAGCCGCCGAGGTTGGTTTGCGCATTGGGTTAGGGATGGCTGGGGCGTCAGGCGCGTAGTGTAGGGCTGGACGCGTTCGAAGGCGTCGTCGGAGGCGAGAGCGACTAGGGCACTGTCACCAGCATTTCCAAGTCCGGCACGATCACGTGTTCGCGAAAATTTCTCCTTTCGCCACCACCATCCGCGCGCAAATCCAGTTCTGTGTCGCGATGCCTATCAAACTCACGATACAGGTTTCCAGCTAAATTTCTCAAAGACGCTGATATCCTGATTCACGATATTAGATCAAATACACACGACTGAAAACCAAGCGTCTTATAGACGCAGATCAAGAGAAACTGGGTCGACTTTTACTAGCAGACTTAGACTGCTTCAAGCTTCCGCATCCTCCAAGAGCGTTCATACAAGCGCCCACGCACCATGGCATAGAGTTTTGCTATACAACGACAGCGCAATCGGTAAAAACCTGGTGTTCCCGTATTCACACCTGTCCAACAATCCTGTTATCATATTCGCAGCCGCTTTTCTGCGCCGTGATGAGAACGTTTGACGTCCTGTATCTGGCCGGCAGTCGTAAATACATGATGAAGAATAACGCGGAAATAGACACTTTGAAGACGGCTTGCTTTATGTGAGTCTCCCTCTCGATTTCAGAGGAGATTTAGCTAAGGTCGTCGCAGAGAACACATGACGCTCGAGGAGACCGAAGCGGACTCGGCAAGGCCACCGAAATCGGAACGTCGTCGCGCTCGGAGCCTCTCTCCGCCGAATAAAGGCTCTCGTCGCCCACCGAGCCCCGTGGCGTCCGTGAATAACTGGCGTCCTCCGCCGAGGAGACTCTCTCGTCGCTCACCGAGCCCCGTTTCGTCTGTGAATAGCTGGCGCATTTCGCGCAGGGAAAGCTCTCGTCGCTCACCGAGTCCCGTCACTTCCGCGAAAAACTGGCGCCATCTGCGCAGTCCAAGATCACGTCGCTCGCTCAGCCCCGTCCCGTCCGCGAATAACTGGCGCCCTCCGCGCAGTCCAAGACGCCGTCGCTCGCCAAGCCCCGTCACGTCCGTTAGCAGCTGTCGCTCTCCACGAAGAAGAATCTCTCGTCGTTCGCTAAGCCCAGTCCCGTCCGCGGATAATTGGCGCCATGTCGACCGGAAACCACTTGTCCGACACAACTCGTTCATTGCCCGGTGGGCGAAGGATGTCCCCTCGAAGGTGCGTCGAATTTGCTGGACCCACAGGCCGTCGAATGTCAACTCTGAGGTTAGGAAAGACCCAAAATTGACCAGAATCGCGTTCAGCCCAAGGCCGACTTACCCAAGGCTGATTCAAGTCCCAGCAAAAAAACAGCAGGGGCAGTGAAAAATCCTTCTATTACGCGCCTGACCCGTGAATACTGGGACACCCGTTGGGAGCTTTGGAACGACGCCGCCCGGGGAATATTGGTCGAAACTCAATTGTCGAATCTCGGCGCCGCTGTCGATAGTTCGCCGGGTGAGATCGCAGCCACGATTATTTCGTCCACTAACGGTCGTCTGCCAGACGTGAATTTCACCGAACAGATATCCCAGCTGGAATCGACGCTCGAGACCGAACGCACCAAATTACACGCGATTGAAAAGCTCCTCGAGGATGTGCTGAGGGAATGCGAGACGCCGGTCGTTGTTCCCGAGTTGCTTAAGCTAGCTGAGATATGCGGTGAAAATGATGAATATGCGCATGAAATCATCAATATTTGAAGATGAGTGAAGCTGTACCCCTACCCGTCTCTGTATTACTATTTCTTGTAGAGCGCAGGTTGAAAACAAATCAAGTAACTGTTGAATTCCCTCATATCCGGTCCGGTTCTGCCGCTCGTATCCTATTTTGATCATAGCTCGCTCGGACTTTCATCTTAGATCTTGACCATGACTCGGCAGCTTAGATTCACGAAGCTCGACGTGTTCACCTCGACTCCGTACGTCGGAAACCCACTTGCGATTGTCCACGTACCGAGCACCGTGAAGCTCGCTCAGGCGGAAAAGCAGCTAATTGCGCGAGAATTCAATCTCTCTGAGACCGTGTTCCATCATGAGCAGGATGCAGCTGGGTCTGGGTCTCCCGTGGTCATCGACATCTTCACAACAACGGAGGAGCTCCCCTTTGCGGGCCATCCGACCATTGGCTCGGGCTTCTTCCTCCTTTCGCGCGCGCCGGAGCTGCAGACAGTCACCCTGCGCATAAAAGCCGGCGACATTCCCGTCGTCCGCACCACCAGCGGCGTTCGCTTGCAGGTCCCAATCGACTTCAAAGTACACGCCCCACTCTCCATTCCGTTTGTCAAGCAGTCGCAGCCGCAGCTCACCGACGCGGACTACGTCAACGCGGGCGGCGCCGAGGGCTGCGCGTCTGTCGTCAAAGGCATGACGTTCCTCCTGGTCGCCCTCGCCTCCGATGACGCTCTTGCGCGCGCCCAGCCCTACACCTCGCGTCTCACCATCCCCGACGCGCAAACCAAACTCGGCGCCTGGGGAGTCGGATTCGCTGGCATCTACCTATTCCATGAGCGTCCCGACGGGACGGTGCGCACACGCATGTTTGACGGCACGCTGGAGGATCCTGCGACGGGCTCGGCAGCGTCGACGCTCGGCGGGTGGCTTGCGCTGCGTCGTGGGCCTGGGGTGCACACGATCGATATCGAGCAAGGGATCGAGATGGGGAGGCGGAGCGAGATCAGGGTGGTGGTGAGTGTCGGGGGAGGGTGGGATCGAGAAAATCGAGCTGGAAGGTGCAGCAGTCCAGGTAATGACAGGTGCTTTGGACATTTGAAGCAACTGCAGACCCGAATCGTCGAAAAGAATGTGCATATCAAAATCTCATCGTGTCGTCTCTCTGTGATTCGCGCGCGCCTTTGGCTTGTTCACCGCTACGGTCTCATCCGAGTTGCCGACTCATCGTCGATCGATATCAAGCCTGGAACTATGATCTCAAACAATCAAGTGAGTGCGATATGTTCGAAATTTTCGTTCAGAACGATGTTACTCGCACAAATCGACCATATCACATAGACAGCGGCTGGCGAGAAACTGCAGCGGTTTTGACGCCGTCAAATACGTCCAAGACCCTTCAAGTATGGTAGTTCTGAGCTCATGGGAGGCCACCTGAGCTAACCGGCCTTTTTCCAATGCTTCAGTAGCGATCTGGACTGCGCTCTTATCTTGAGCTCCTGCTCAGTTAAAAATGAGTGACCAGTCGAGACTCGATATTGTCCAAAAATATTCTGACACACCGGCAATTTTAGGTTCAACCTTCATCCTGAAGTGATCGAACAGGACGCGATCTCTTGCACAATCAATGTCATTCCGAGGAAGAGGAGCGTATACCGATGGACAGCGCATGACTACTGAGGCCGATTTCAGAGAAATTTTCGTTTGAATTTTGGCTTGGAAGAACTCGTTGAAAGGCTGAAAACTCTCAAAACCTTCCGGAAAATTGTGAGATTGACTGGGAAAAAATCATCTTATTTACCCTCCGCCATCGTCCTAGTGACTTCTACTCTTCGGGACGCGTCGACTGCCGCGGCAATGTACTGGTATTTGGTCACACACACGCAACCGAACAATGGTCAAGTGATCTTTCGAACACGGATAATTATCGGGGACTTGCTAGCATCTATAATACTTAAAGCACGAAGGACTGTTCGGTTGGTCTTTACCCCGTCTTTCACCCCAATATTTCAAGACAAGCATCTTCAATCCTCTAACTCCTTCAATCTTCCATGGCTCCCTCCGATTTCGCTCGAGCCAACGTTCCAGAGATCGTCGACCAGCTCACAACGGATGAATCCATTCAGCTTGTCGCAGGAGTTGGTTTCTGGAAAACACACGCCGTAGAAAGGCTAGGTATACCTGCGATCAAGGTATTTCCAGTTTCCAGAAAATCCCTCAAGTCCCCGAGTCATACATCTCCAGGTCAGCGACGGCCCCAACGGCGTCAGAGGAAACCACTTCGTTAATGGAACCCCTGCGAAATGTCTGCCTGCTGCAACGGCTCTAGGTGCTACGTGGGACCCGAAACTCATTTACGAAGTGGGGCTCAAGCTCCTCGCTCCCGAGGCCAAGCTCCGTGCTGCTTCTGTGATTCTTGCCCCCACCTGTAATATTCAGCGGGTGCGCATCTCCATGATATCCATCACGGCGCGAATTTACCCATTTTCATGCAGAATCCTCTAGGCGGCCGGGTAAAGATATCCCAATGAATACCCTGACCCACTAACGTTTTTTCATATGACAGAGTTTCGAGAGCTTCTCTGAAGATCCCTACCTTTCAGGCCTGATTGCTGCTTCCTACGTAAACGGGGTCCAAGACGGCGGAATTGGTACGGCCATCAAGCATTTCGTGTAGGTGCTTTGGGCGGATCTATTGCTCGGAAACTGATTTTCAACAGGGGAAATGACAAGGAGAACGATCGCATGGCGTACGATAGCCTAATCAGCGAGCGCGCGCTGCGAGAGGTGTACTTGATGCCGTTCATGCTTGCGCAGAAGCTCGCGCAACCGTGGTCCTACATGACTGCGTAAGTTCAAGCCAAATGCTTTCGGCCACGGTTTTGATCATGGGTTTAGTTACAACCGTGTGAATGGGACGCATCTCTCGGAGAATCCCGCCATTCTGCAAAGCATCCTTCGCGACGAATGGAAGTTTGAAGGCATGGTAAGTCGTATCTTTGACTCTCTGCTCCTTGCTAATTACCGATTAGCTCATGAGCGACTGGTAATTCAATTGTTCTGTGCGGACAGTTATTTATTTTCCGGACAGGTTTGGTACCTATAGCGTGGATCTCAGCATTAAGGCCGGCCTGGACCTCGAAATGCCAGGAGTGAACAAGTGGCGGTCTCTTGATCTCGTTAATCGCTCCATTCAATCGCGGAAGGTGACTAAGCGTGTAATCAAGCAACGGGCAACCAAAGTTCTGGAGCTAGTACAGAAATGCGCTGCTGGCGCCCCCGAGGTTCTTCCTTTCCTTCAAATTGAAGGTTAATTTTTAAAAATCATCACAATTCAGGTTCTTGATGGCGATGGTGAAGAACGGACGCTGGAGAGCGACGCGGATAAAGATCTCATGCGTCGCGTTGCCGCTCAGTCTATCGTTTTGCTAAAGAATGAGGGGGGCTTACTCCCGCTTCAACCGAAAAACCTCAAGAAGATTGCAGTTATCGGCGGAAATGCAAAGGCGATTGTATTGAGCGGTGGTGGATCGGCTGCCCTGAAAGCTTCGTATTTTGTGTCTCCATACCAGGGAATTGTGGACGCTCTCGCTACGAATCCAGAGGTAGAAATCACTTACTCGGAAGGCGCCAGAGGTAAGTTTCCGTACTACCATTCCAAGGTTTCCACTGACTCCTTATCAGCGTATCTCACTTCGCCATCGCTCGACTACGAGTTATTTACGGAAGACGGGAAGCGTGGATGGATGGGCTCGTGGCATAGTCACGTCGACGATGACAGTATGACGGCGCTAGACGAGCCTCTCAGGGTCGACTATTTCGACGAGACCAGGATATTCATCAGTACCTCCGCTCCATCAGCGTTGACCAAGCGCTGGACCCTCAAACTCCGCGGACAGCTTCTTCCTCGCGAGAAGGATACTCCATTCGAGTTTGGGCTCATCTCCGCAGGTCGTGCTCGAGTAAGTGATCACTTCTATCTTCACCAATAATAATAATTTCTCATGTCCATGAAACAGCTGTATGTCGACGGCGAACTCTTGATCGATAATTGGACTCGGCAGAGACGCGGCGATGCTTTCTTTGGCAGTGGATCGGAGGAAGAACATGGGGTGTTCAATCTCAAAGCTGGCGTTCGGCACAAGGTCTGTGTCGAATTCTGCAACGTACGTGGGCCTGCAGACGGAGACGAGGACGAGGCCGTCATGGATAGGTGCGACATGCGAAAGTAATGGACGTCCGCTAATAGAACTTTCCAGCAACCCTGGGGGTGCGACTCGGAGGCGCAGAGGTAGTTGGGTCCGACGACCTCCTTGCAGAAGCTGTCGCATTGGCCAAGGAGGCGGATGCGGTAATCGCGATAGTTGGACTAAATGGCGATTGGGAGACGGAAGGGAATGACCGTACGACCTTAGCGTTACCTGGACGCACCGACGAGCTCGTGGAAAAGCTCGCCGCAGCAAATCCGAAGACGGTGGTCGTCACCGAATCGGTCTGTACCTTTTTGTGTGTTCGCTATTCTTTTGTGCTGATGGCGCGCTATTCTAGGGATCGTCGATTCTGATGCCGTGGGCGGACAAGGTTCCTTCCATGGTGCACGCGTGGTATCTCGGAAACGCAACCGGCCAGGCCATTGCAGATGTACTTTTCGGGCAGCAGAATCCCGGCGGAAAACTCTCGCTTACGTTCCCCAATGCAGAGGAAGATGTTCCATCTTTCGGGCATTTCCATTCCGAAAATGGCAAGGCAAGTTCAACTTCAACTTTGATTGCCGAACTCTGAGAACGAAATCTATTTCTGTTTGTAGGTTCGCTACGCGGAGGATTTGTATGTTGTAAGAAACATTTCCCGTTCACCGGAGTATTTGTTCAAACGGTTGTCTTCAGGGCTACAAGCATTATCAACACCGCAAGATCAAACCTCTCTTCGCATTCGGGTCAGTTGGACTATACTAATGTTGAACTCACTGAACCTTGGGAAACAGGCATGGTTTATCCTATACCACGTTCGAATTCTCCAATCTCAAGCTTTCGAAGCCAACCGAATCCGCCGATGACATCAATTTGACGGCGTCACTGCAAATTACAAACACTGGCCCCGTCACTGGTTCCGAAGTTGCTCAGATCTATGTTACGCTTCCGGCTACCTCTGAGCTTACCCACCCGCCACTGCAACTCAAGGGGTTCGCGAAAGTGAATCTCGAGCCTGGAAAGAGCGAGACGGTGGAAGTTCAACTGGACAAATATGCGGTTTCGTACTGGGATGATCGCTTCACCACGTGGACGGTGGAGAAAGGGGAGTATCTGGTTCGGGCTGGACCCAGCAGCGATCTGTTGTCTCTGGGAGCGACGTTTGTCGTCGAGAAAGGATTCGAGTGGCGCGGGATCTAGACATGTCATACCTTGGGAATGGGTCTTAGTACACTGTTAATTTTGGGAAGCGGCGGCATACATAAGCCAACATTGCAATGTCTTCTGCCATTTACTTTGGAGAGAGCTTGACAATCCAGCCGCGTGACTTGACGCGCGTGAATTGAACCAGTTACTTATCAGCTCTTTGAATACAGAGCTAATTACTTCCAGAACAAAATCCATTCCGCCAACCAACGAAAAAAGTCGCTCAGATCAATTGGAGAGAAACCAGGTTGAGCTGGTTATGAAAGTGTCTGGAGTATCACTGTATTAGTCCGGGACCATCTAGATTTTTTGCTGCACTCACAGTCTTTCCATTTTCACTCTGGGAAAATCGCCGGAACAGCAATACATCCACAGTAGATGTATGTGAAAATCTAATATATCAGCGCCAGTCCGACTGAAAACAACCCAAAACATACCATGTACGTTCGATGGTCATATTTCCTCGTGTTCCCCGAGACTACGCGATACGCTACGTAGAACATTGACACTGCCAAGCCGAGTCCACCATAATCAACCGAAAAATTTAACACCCAGCAAATGAATGGTGCAGCACAAATAATTGTGGCCATGACCCAACGGAAATTGTCCCCAAGGACGACGGGCAGTGTGTGCCGTCCAGTGATCTGGTCCCCCTCCAAGTCGCGCAGATCTTGCACGTTGGCAACAATACCCGCCATACAGCCCAGCGTGGTAGCCCACCGTGTTTCGCGCACAGTGATCGGCGTAACGAGACCCCATGCTGCCTGCAATTGACAGATGGAGCCCACAGAAATGAAGACCAGATTTTTGGTGAACCAGTGCTTGTCACCACCGTATAAACTGGTGTAGACGTCGATAAGTACCCAAATTGTAGTCCACGGGAGGACGCCCCAGGCCGCGCTGATAGCGAGATGGAACGAGGTGATGGCGTACCAGCGGATGTACGCGCCCTGGACCGTTACGAGGCCGGTGGGCAGTGGGCGATCGGGCTTGTTGATACGATCCTCATTCAAGCCAGTGATTTGGTTTGCGATGTTGAAGGCGTAGACGAAGAGGGCGAAATATGTCAGGGAATATGCAATGGACTGAATTACGAGTCCTGTCGAGGCGGAGTCTAGAGAGCGAAGGGCTGCGATGGTGCGTATAGTCCCGGGAATAATTGTGGTCGACCAATCCCGCCAGCTGAACGCCCAAAACAAGCGTATTTCGTAGTCAACTATATCGGAAATGAAGCCAAGAGTGCGGTAACAGTTCTTGACGAGCTTCATAAGTAGTCAACGTATACCAGAATGGATTATTAGGCTTACCTTAGTGTCTCGTAGACACATGCTTCATATATTACTGTACCTCGGTATATGCTTACCTAGCCCGACGGTGGATAAGGAGATCATTCTGGATGCCTGAACTCCGCCCGACAGCAAGTACCTACAACTTGAGCTTGAAGGCCTCAAGGTGTAACCGCAAGATCGGACCGAAGGTACATAATATTGGTCTTCATCGAATCCAAAACCGCTCCGCGAGATGCTCGCGGATGCTTCGCGGAACATTCGCGCTCGATTTCTAACTGTGAGATATTCATTTGTGTTGGATTTAGTGATGGTAGAATCAGACAAATGTACGCGGTTTCAGGAAATAAATAACAGATGATATTAGCGCTTGACTGACACTGTAGAGAGAAACCGCAGTCGGATCAAATGTGTGAAAACACTCAAATCAAATGTGTCCCAACACTTGTTCCAACTGCACTAAGGCACTTGGACCGACTGCCTCCCCACACTTGTACCGACTGTATTTGTCGCATTCATGCAGTCGGATCAAGTGTGAGCACGCAGTCGGATCAACTGCGAAGACGCAGTTGGTTTGACTGCCTTGACACAATCGGGTTGAGCACTTCAAGCATTTTCTTTCCCCTTGCATATCCTGCCATATAATAGCATATAATATATTACAGGACATAAATTACACGGATGCCAAGTACAATACAGTGAACTGAACACCACACCTGATTAACCTTGATGATCTCGAGAATGTCAACCCTGTGGGGACATGTCAGTGTGGTGTCCAAAGAGAAAGCCACAAAACCAATGATTTGGGTGTTCGTGCCGGGAAGGAGTGCTTCGAGGACGTCGTATAAGCGAAATGAATCAAAGAGCCTCGGCGAGTGAAACTCACATTTCCAATTCGACAGTACATTGGTCGAGTCCTTGTAAGCTACGAGCAAATATGTAAGGTAGTGATATCAGCATTCGGAGGCGAAAAAAAGCCAAAAACGCACGGACACTGTTGTCACACGAAGCCAAATACACGGTGAGCCCATTGGATGCGCAACCCTTGAGGGTACACGTCGTCAATAATGAATATCGACGAAGAATGGGATCGTCACACACCGTAGATGCCGCGTCTATGTCTGATCCATTCACACCACCGCACGAGCAAACCTTCGGCACGTCCAATCAGATACTCTACGTGCAGACAAGAGAAACAAAAAGCACCTACCTGAACCACATCTCGGGCGCGGTCTAGGAGATGAAAGTCAGTGTATCGCCTGCAAAACATCTGGCGTAGCTCACCTGTATCTGCTGCTGCATCCACAGAGACGTTGGGTGGGGAAATGCCGGGGAAATCGAAGAGAAGAAAAAACATTAGTCCCTCTCGGTATGCAGGTTGGGCGATCACTTAGCTCAGTAGATGATTGAAACAGCAAAATTTATGCCCGCTTGATCAAAAAAGATGTGTCAGTGCTCACATTCGTGACGAAGAGAATGGGCGTACCTTCGACCAAACGAGTGCGCGCAGCTTCCCCTTGACGAGAACGGAATGAGTCCATGGGTGAGTAGCACAAATATCGGCGAGGGCAAGTCAGCAAAACAAGCGAGGAAAGAAACGAAATACATGTTTTTAAGTTCCTTGCAGCTGCTCCAGTACAGACCGATGTAATCTGAAAGTCGTGCGCTTCCACATCCGCTGCAAGACTTGAGACATCCACTATGCGAAACTGGTCGTACCTCCGATACTGTGGAGCCTGTCGATACCGAGCCGGACCTGCGTCTCTCTCGAAGGTACCTATGTGTCACATAAGTGAGTAGTATGCGGTTTAGTGTGATGTGCACCTCGCTCAACGTGATCTCGATCCATGTCGTCGACGTGGCCTACAGTGAGTGAGAACTAACGACATCGTAGGCGAGTAGAATGTCGGCGAGCGCAAATCAGCCAAGAAAGCGAGGAAAGAAAAGACGCTCCATGCCAGTCGAGTTTGTTTGTCGGAATCGTGAGGTCGACGAGCTGGAGTAGAGCATCGGTGTCGCAGAGGGCGATGAACGAGAATACTGACGTACGATGCTTCGCAGATGGCTCGGTGGTCGGTGACGTCAAAGGCGCGGCTCCTTGAACGAACGAGTGATCTGGTTGGTAAACGAGGCTGGGTGAGCAATTGGCGATCACTTGGGCACGGTGTTGGCGGCGTACCTGAGGACAGCGATGGCTGTATGGGCGGGACACTTGAAATTCAACTGCAACCCAGCCTACCGCAGACGTCGTTCAGATTCTCGACGGCGGAGACGATGTGCGCGGCGAAGCCGAGCTTGAACCAGCTGCTCATATGGCACAGCGAGCGCACGCAATCCATGAGTCGCATATCCCTTGTGTCGACCTCGAGGTCGATGCGGTTGCCCGCGCACAATTGGATGATAGACGCGCTTGAGTGTGCCTGCGCGAGTCGTAGCGAGCGGGTAGCAAGGATGGCGAGCGGGATCACGGTTGGGGCATGACCCGTATCCCTGCCCACTACAGAATGAGGAAGAGAAGGCGCGCCACGTACGTCCGTCCTCTTATCCATCAAATCAACGACTTGAAATCGAGCGACTTCATGCCGGCACGCGCACGCGAAGGGTCCTCACACGCAGCGACGACGGAGTCGTCGATGGCGTCCCAGTTCTCTGTGCGCGAGGCGTAGGCACCGAGGAGGATGATGTCGGGTCGGGGCGGAGAAGGAGCTGTGCATGTGTTAATGAGGTGGGGCGGGAGAAGGGAGCGGAGAGGCAGGATGGGCACCTATACGTCAAAATAGTCTCCCAATCGATCGTCAACTAGTTCGTGAGCGTCCCTGCCTTGTTCGAGCACAAGATCGTCACGCCCGCAAGTGCCTCGATGAAACTAGACGTGGACATTATGACGGACCTTATAAGAAAGATGGGATGGCCTACCATCCATTTGATGTGTTTCGGAAGGGTCTGGAGCGGAGGTCGTGTCCAAACGCGGCCTTGTTGGCGAAACACGTATTTTGGCATTGACGGGTCGATCCCAAGATAAATTGGCGTTAAAATGGCACAGGTACGTGTCGTAAGACG
Organism: Mycena sanguinolenta; assembly: GCA_014462675.1. NCBI lineage: Eukaryota > Fungi > Basidiomycota > Agaricomycetes > Agaricales > Mycenaceae > Mycena > Mycena sanguinolenta. The sequence goes on along the minus strand of JACAZH010000067.1, from coordinate 215,422 downwards.
GTTGGAACACCTTGAGGTAGTATCCAGGGGTCATAATGCAGCGAAGAGGCAGAAAGAATGACAGAGATGATGTGGTGGAAGACAAGTCGCGTCGTGTCACAGTGTGACAGTAACGCACCGTTAAGTACAAATACAGCGAAACTTTCCACCCATTTTGCCATTTGGTCAACTTGGAGTGCATTGGATGCAGGGAGAAGAATTATATCATGCGAAAACACTAAGCTTGTCAGTTCCGACTCAATTTTGAATAATACATGTATTTCTTCTATCAATTTGATGTTTAATTTGTGAGATCGCAAATATTTATACAGCGCAGTGATGTCAAGTGCAATGCATACGCCGTCGCAAGACACGCAGCGCAGACAGTAACCAAAGAACCATTGGGTAGCGGGTAGAGTTTCCGTTGTACAAACATGCGCCAGAGCAGGTTATCGTTCGGCTGTGATGTTGCGAATACCGAGGAGAAGCTTGAGAGCTCTAGTTCTGAGAGACGACTGGTGCGAAGCGGCAGGGCACGAAGGGGTAGATTGTTTGGCAATGGAGCAGCGCACGTGGAAACTTCTAGTTTCACGGCGAATACTCCAGTGGTGCTCCAAGTCGATGAGGGAGAGGAAACAAGCCACACTTGATATGGAAGGATGAAAATTGCACAAAATCGCAAACTGAAATTGAGAGACGCAGAGTGATATAGTTTTTGTCGAACTGGCTCCACAAGGACTGCTCTCGTTTCGAATTTATACCGAAGTCAAGGTGTAGTCTACCCCGGAGAGCGATTGCAACGGCTGAAGGTGTGACTGGCTTGCGTAGAAATGTAAAGTGCACAGATCCGGTGAGAAATTGGGCCAAGGAAAGCGTTTTGGAACCACCAAATGTGCTTGCTGCTTGGTGGTCGTGGCTGAAGACGATGAGGGAGAGAAAGATTTTATAGACGTGGGTGAGATTTACTCGGGTGAGTAGCCTACCGTTTGCCCACACGTCCAACGAGACCGACACCGACATGTTGATGCTTCTCCTCGAGAATATGCCATATCTCCAGCGTGGACTGTCTTCATTCAAAGCTCTGCAGATCTAGAGTTTTGAGAGTAAGAAGATAATAAGCATGCATACCTACCCATGCATGAACTCAAGCATGTTCACGACCAGTGCCAGGCATGCCATCCTCGCAAGAGGTCGTCCACCGAGCGAGCGCTCCTTCCCGGTCGTGATGTCAGTGTCACGTCAATACGGCCGGGGTTGTTTTGGGGGGAAAGGGCTCACACCGTTCATCAACTCTTCGTGCTCGCCTCATGACGATGTCGACCAGATGAGCTGGAATAATTGCGCCGAAAACACGAAACTCCTAGATAAATTGTCCCAGTGCTCATAAATGCCGCTATCACCACGTCCGTCTCCTGCTCCGGAGTTGTCACCACATCGAGCCCACGTCCGCCCGTTACCTCCCAGCGAAGAAAATAGATGCGGCGAAAACATGTAGAGGTAGATGCACTGCAGCCGGCAGCCATGACGCTGACGCCGACACGCTTTCTCTAGATCTTGGGAACGCGCTGGCCTCAATGACACAGCTGTATACACCACACACCAACCAGATCGGGTACAACAGTTCGTCGTCGAGCCCGCGCACGATCCTCAGCCTGCGCCTTCACCCGCCGCCTCCGCGTTCACCTCCACATTCGATCTCAAGAGAAACAGAAGCGGGTCGTGCCTCCCGAAAACGAGGGTCCCGCGTTCAAAGAAGAGAGAAAGGAAAGGATGAGAACGAACCATGCCCCCACGCCCATCAGATGACGGTGAAGCCCTTGCGCGAATCCCTGGGCCCTGTACATGTCTCGAAAGGCGCGCGTCCCCAAAGCCGGAAAGGATTGCCCCTCTCGTTTGCACGTGCAGTTCCTCTCGTTTTCGTGCGCGTGCGCGTCTCAAAGGAGGTGGCTTTGATGCTTAACAACCAAACACAGAGGAAACCACGCAAGAACGGTGTGCTCGGGGCGAAGTTGCGGAAGTACTGCCGTACACTAAACGTCGGTTAGTGGATGGGATATTAGAGATGACGGACGCACCAGAAAATATCGCAGGAATCCACGCATCAGAGAGTGTTCCGACATCCAGAGCGAAGCAGAAGAAAAAGAGGCCGAAAAGTGGAGACTTGTTAGCTACTCTCTGCGCGAAGCTGGATCTTGTGGTGGGCTTCATGACCGTCAAGTTATAGAGGCACAGAAACCAGGTGAGGCACCTGCTCAGACACAGGACATGAAGAAAGTGCGGCGCATCGCGAGTGGACAGCGATGGTGGTAGGCGTCAAAGAACACGTCGATAAACACGATGTGGAAGTGATGTAGGCGTTAATGCTCGCTAATTGGGCTCTGGGAGGCACCAGGAGAAATTTTAGAATATTATTATCCCAGGCAGTCGGAATGAGTGTGTTGAAAGCAATTGCTTTGTGCGCAGTCGGTTTGAGTGTGTCGAAAAGCAGTCGATTTTGGCGCAGTCGGATCAAATGCCAAGAAAATCGATCAAATGCTTTGGCATTTGATCCGACTGCGACTTCTCTCTACAGTGCTGAGCTCTGCAAACGCTTGAGAAATACACAGGAAACCGTGCTACTTATATACTAAATGTCCAAGCTAACTAAAATGTTCCATAGTGTTCTATACTGGTCTTCATTATTCTCATACCATGACTCGGAGCCTCGGTCATCCTTCGGCCATGATGCCGGGTTAACTCAACTCCAACAATTTGCTCAGATGATCTCACGAGTCAGCAAATCTAGGACTACTACTTGGTACTTAGAGCTGAACGCGGAAATTCAAGATCCTCCGAAGTGGGGATTCCCCTGATCCAGTAGCGTATCCCAGATGTCCCCACTCTCTTGAATTTATTCATTCTGGGACCAGCGGCGCAAACTGCTTTCGTCGCCGTGTTCTGGACTCGCAACTTGAATAGCCAGCTAATCCCGGCTTTGGCCAGCCTCAAATTCTCACAGCCTTCCGGACGGAATTTACGCCTGACGACATCGAACTGGACACCGTTTGGGAAGAGATTAGTTAGGATGCGCAAAGCCGCATGCGGCTGCACAGTGCCCTGTGCGGAGGTGCGCCCTTTTGCCGCTACAAGTATTCATATTACTCCCCTGGCTGCCGCAGCAGAGCAGAGAAAAAACCGCATGGCAAGACTTTGCGCGCCATGGGGTTTTGCCCATCCTATCTATTCGTGTCCCCGAGATGGCCGAGTTTGAACCAAACTTGAACACTGATGGCCGCAACGTGCCGAACTTGCTCAAAAATTGAATCTATAAGTTATGAATTCGAAAGAACCCAGAGAATGACAGACCGTATATACCCAAATGACCCCAAATTACCCTATAGCTAGTTATACATATATGAAGTGCACTGCTTGCCCCCTGGCCGTCTCTCGTCACGACTGCTGCAGCGCGTCCCAAACATCCCACCACCCTCTCGTCGCTCCTCCCTCCATCCCATCCGGAATCCCCACCGCCCTCTCCCCCGTCCCGCGCCTCCAGCTCACCCAAACACCGCTCAAACCTTCCTCTTATCATCTCATAATCCGGCGCCTCCGCAAACGCCAGCGCTTTGACATCACGCCAGAACTCCGCAAAGCAGGGCGGCATCCCGCAGAAGAGGAGCGAAGCGGGTGCGGCTAGTTTGATGCGCCAGATGTGTGTTTGTGCTGTGGGTGCTGCGCGCGAGTAGGAGCGCGACACGGCGGCGGCGTCGAGCTTCGAGTTGGCGTTAGAGTCGGAAGGGGTGCGAGATGGGGCGGCGGGCCGATCGTTATCCCAGGGCAGAGAGCCGTGGAAGAGGTACGAGAGGAGGTAGGCGAGGGACTCGAGATCGTCGCGTTGGGACTGGCCTACCAGCAGAGTTGAACGAAAGTTGAATTTCTGCAAGAGTAAGAACGACGGATTGAATTGACTCACTGATTCCATGATGCGCAAACACACTCATAAACCGCCGATTGCCCACCGCGTCGACCCGGTGACCGCTCGGGAGCAGCAGCGGTCGATCCTTCGCATTGGAATTCAACCGCGAAATAGAGTTCACGTTTGGTAACATGATCGAGAACCCAAAGTCGATCGCGTAGAGCATCGATGCGTCGGCCGAGGAGCGCGGCGGGAGACAGATATTCGCGGGCTTCGCCCCGTTGTGGATTACACCCCGCGCATGCATAGACTGGTACGCGTCGAGCTGCGTGTGCGTGTGTACATTCAGCACGTTTCATTTCATCATTAACCCAAAAAAAGAAAGACGAAAGGGCGAAGGGAAACAAAACGCAACAAAATGAAATGGATGACGCGAACAAAAAAAATGAAACGAACGGGGACGCACCATCTGGATCGCCACCCAAAGCACCATTCTTAAATCGAACCTTCCTCCGGGAAGCAGCATCCTTAGGTCCTCCAGCGAGGGCCCGAGTCTTGGCAGCACCAGCGCGTGCACGTCACACGTCTTATCGTGCTGCGCGGACGCAATGCGGGGGTGGGGGACGCCCCGGCATGGCTTGTCGTCTGACTCGGAAGCGGCGGCGACGAGCGCACGATACGCCGCGACCTCGCGCACGCACTCGAAGTCCGCCGAGTCGACCCACGCTTTGATCACCACCTCCGCTGGCATTGAGCAACCCTCCGGGCCGCCGAGGTCGTACGCGAGGTAGACGCCGCGCTTCCCTGCGATCGTGTTAGCGCACGTTCATCGAACACATAAATTCATCCCATCATGAGAAGGTGCAGTAAAGTATTTATTGGACAGTCGGAATCAAATGAACAGATGGAATTGAATGAGGAGTATGGTGAAATTAAATGAACGATAAGATATATTGAAAACAAACTCACCCTCCTCGCTTGAAATCGTCCTGAACACGCGGTACCGCCCCAGAAGCACCGCCTTGCGGACGCGGGTGTCGACGTGCCACACGTGCGGGTAGTACGTCCCCTCTTCGACCGGCGCGAAGAACGCGCTGTTCGCATTCGCCTTGTTCAATCCCTTTTCTCGGGAGCCACGATCTTCCCCCAAATCCGGATCCCAACCCGAGCCCGAGCGGACGCACGGCGGCATCCCACGTCGAATGCACGAGCCGAAGGACGACCAGCGGCGCAAGGAGCGCGTGTGCGGTGATGCAGGGCGCGGTAGGGGAGCAGAGGTGTTTTTGAGCCGTACTCGCATCGGTATTGGCGTTGGCGTTGGAAAGCTCGTTCTGGATTCGAGATAGGGACTGGAGGTAGACTTCCTCCACGAGTCGGTGCAGCACTTTCGGGGGCAGCGCTTCACCAGTAGAACTTGACGATGAACCCGAAGGAGAAGACATAATCATGTCTGCGGGATACGAAGGGAGGTGGACCCGAGGACAAGCAGCTTTTGAAGGCTAGCAGAGCCTGCAGGATTTCCGCGGCGCCGCCGACGCGTCGGCGACGGTAAGTAGTTGTGACGAATTCGAGTGGGATCTACGGGAATTATGCATCAGTTTCGGCAGTGACAGCCGTAGCGCTGGCGAGATCCGTCCGGAAGGCTGTGGGAGACTGAGCTAGAAGTAGTCCAGGTCTCCCCGCCGTCGTGAGCAGTAAACTAGTAACCGAAGACGCAACCAGAGTACTCATTCGCATTGCACTTTGCACAGGCGTTGGTCAGAAAAGACGCGGTGGCGGTATGATCCGCTGATGCGCCTTTTCACAGGTTGAAGTCCGACGCAAGTGCCTCCAGGTTCGGGATAGTACAGAATAATAATTTGAGAATGAAATTTATTCTGCCAATCGGGGATTACAATACGATCAGAACAATCGGAGCGGTAGGTAGGTACGGATACACGGTAGGGTCCGAACAATGAACGCCAGTTATCCCGGCATATATGCAAGCTGTGTGTGTATACTTTCGCTCTGGACCTTTATACATCATCTGAGGCGAGCTCGCAGACCCCACAAGGCCCTCGGCACATAGAGCAATGAGGGTTGAACTTCAAGAACCCGTCGGATAGGACCTCTGAAGCGTACTGAGAACTATGTAAATTTGGTATAATTTTTTTAAATCGCTTACCATGGGGAAAATCATGGGAAGGGCAATACATCCGCAATAGATATATGTGAAAATCTACGAGTAGTCAGCAATGCAGGCCAGCCGGAAGGAAATACTTGATGAAAGCATACCATGTACGTTTGATGATCATATTCCTTCGCGTTCCCCGAGACCACGCGATACGCCAAGTAGAACATTGATGCCGCCAATGCAAATCCACAGTAGCCAATCATAAAGTCGAACAGCCAGCAAATGAATGGCACGGCAAAAATAATTGCGGCCATGACCCAACGGAACTGACCTCCAAGGACAATGGGCAATGTCCGGCGTCCAGCTAACCTGTCGCCCTCCAGATCACGCATATCCTGCACGCTTGCTACAACACCAACAACACAGCTCAGTGCGGCTGCCCAGCGTGTTTCGTGCACAGTGATCGGTGCAACGAGTCCCCACGCGGCCTGTAGCAGACACAGAGAGCCCAGAGACATGAAGACCAGGTTTTTGGTGAACCAATGCTTGTCGCCGCCGCAAAAGCTAGTGTAGATGGTGACAAACACCCAAATTATCGTCCACGGGAGGACACCCCATGCCGTGCCGATAGCGAGATGCAAGGAGGTCGTGGCGTACCAGCGGATATATGCGCCTTGGAGTGAAACACGGCCCGTGCAAAGAGGGCGGTCCGGCTTGTTGATGCGATCCTCGTCCAAGCCGTTGATTTGGTTCGCGATGTCGAAGGCGTAGATGTAGAGGACAAAATATGCGATGGAGCGTGCAAGAGACTGGATTACGAGCTCAGTCGGGGCCGATTCTAGAGAGCGAAGAGCGGCTATCGTGTACATCGCTCCAGGGACGAGGCTGGTCGACCAATCCCGCCGGGTGAAAGCCCAAAACACCCGCATTTCGTAGTTTACCGAATCGGAAATGAAGCCAGGGGCGAGCAGACAATTCTTTACGAGCTGTATGACTGTTCAAATCGTCAGTCGTCTATACCAGTCTGGATTATCAAGGTGCGTACTAGGACTGGTCGACAGCCAAATCATGCTGGGCAGAGCAGAGAGAAAATCGCGATTAATATTAGCAGAACCGCTAGATGTGAGCTTTTGGCTGAAATCGATAAACGGAGCTTCAAGCTCCGAGAACAGTCCTCGGTTCGAACGCGAGGTTGACAGATGTATGGTATTGTGCCTGTCCTTTCGTTGATTCTATTATTCTTGAGCCGATTTGCGATAGCGGGTGGTTCGATTTTGGTTCAACTGGGTATGAGCGAAACAACCGTAGATGGTTCAAAATTTGGTTGGCTGGTTGAACGTTCAATTGATGGCCGCAACACGCCGAACTTGTTCAAAAATTGAATGCATCAGTTATGAATTCAAAAGAACCCAGAGAATGATGGACCGTATACCCAAATTACCACATGACAGTATGAGACTACACAACATTCTCCCTGTCACGCCGCAGCGCGTCTGAAACATCTCATCACCCTCTCTCTCTCCTCCTTTCTTCTCCGTTCTACCTTCCGCCCTCTCCTCCCCAACACCGTGGACTCAGATATAACGTCTTTTTGGTCCAAGGTCGGTCAGTACTTGAAAGCTCCATCTTCTCAACAGCAAAAAAATTATGCTAATTTAAAACATTGGTTAAACACATCCCACAACTTGAAGCGCTCGAACTCCAGGGACCAGACTCGAGATGCGGCTGCTCTCACCACTGCTAGATTCAGATTTACTCGCGTCCCTAAGACGGAATACATTTCAGCACGCGGGACGGCGAAGTTCAGACGCGAATAACAGACGAGTACCGGCTCACGTGATCGCGAATTAACTTGTCAACGTTGGTTCGGTTTTTGAAAAAGTACCAAAACCGCTGCGACGTTCTGAGATATGCACAAATTCAAGTACATTATCGCCCCAGTTTCTACTTGACTTCAGTTGCGAGCAAAAGAGGCAGCGAGATCTGTCCGGAAAGTTAACCGTGGTGCACCTTAGTCTCTGTTACAAAACCAATTAAATAATATATTAATGGGGAACAGGTAGATATAGAAGACTCCTATCATAACTTCAATGTGACTTTGCTCGAGTCCACACGCGAAGCGAAACAAAGAATATTGGACGACTTTGCCATTAAATCCTGTGTTGAAAATTTGAAAACGGAAGCTCTTGTTCCACTACTCATTTGGAGTTCGCATCTAGAGCTCCAAACGCTCAAAATCGCGAATTAATTCCGCTGGTTGAGGGTCAGGAAACGTCTGAAGGTAATAAAAGAGTGGGTTACATGGATTAGTAAAATTGTCCGGATCAAATCTAGTTCGAATTCTTACCTTGAGCCACTGTATAGTTCTTTGGTAATCGGAGGCCACCAAATAAGAGTGACGAATCGCCAAAGGTTGTACATCCTGCAACAGCTGCAGCGACGGCGGACACTGTTGCAGATACCAGCTCCAGTTGATATATATCCTTGAGTACTGAAGTTGCAGATCTGACTTGCATCATGCATGCAAAGGAACACTCACATCATACCCCTGGGCAATTCATCACCAAGAGCCTTCTGCACAACACGCAGAGCCCCGCGAGTGAGGTCCAACATGAGTGGGCCAAAGTTTTCTGCAATTGTGGCGGATTCTTTTGCGACAACGAAGATATTCGCTACTTCACCATCCCTGAATGAGCGTAAGGCACAAATTGCCATTCTCAGCTCATCCCACGAAATATCCAACAAGAGGTGGATTTCGAACAACAGCGGATGTTGGTGAGGATAGATCAATGTCCCTGCTCGCAGAATCCTGAGAAGTAATGGAGAGGCCTGCAACAAGACTTTGTATGAGCAGTTCCAATCTTCTTTAGTAATTTGAGTTGGCTTGCGTGCTGCCATGCTTTCAAAGTGTTCCATGAATATGTATTCTCGCCAGACTTGTATTAAATCTTCAGGGAGTGGCTGGCTTTTCTGCAGCCAGACATGAGTAAATATGGTCGTGAATGAGATGTTGAACTTACTTTCAGCCAATTCAGCACGTTATTGATAATTTCACGACGAGGATGTTTACGAAACAACCAAGCTGGATGGAAAGAGCGAAGAAGCAGAATGAGATCCAATGATGGTTTTGTGGAAATTATGTATTCCAATGCAGCGTCTGTGTTAAGAGACCTTGAAGATATCAAATCAGTAAGTGGTTTGGAAGGTTTTGAGGGCGCACTACCAGACCACATGATCTGCCTTGGTAGATGTACGTTGACACGAGAATATTTGAAGAATACAGCGTGACAAGTCCGTCTTGCATGAATCACAGCCAGTATAGAAAATCCCGGCTCGTCGTGGATGTTGGAGAAAGTCGTAGAATGATGCATGATGGACCTGTATCTGCGACTCAAAGGACCAACCATCACCGCAGACCAAAGAATGCAATCCACGTAGTGTTAATCGAACATCACCCGGCTCCAGCCCGAGAAGCTGTTCAATCCGGCCAATCGACAAATTGAATTTGGCTGTGAGGACAGTTAAAATTCGGAGAAGTTGCTGGCGAGCAGGAACTTGGGAAAGGATTTGTGTGTACAGCCGGTCAAGCGCAGTAAAAGGTGATTCATTGCCGGTCTCCCTGGTGCCCACGATTACTTTGAGCCGCTCCGTGGGACGAAAGTCTTTATCGTCGATGAACTTGATGACCGTGGATGCATAGATGAAATATCCAGATGATTTCTGGACGAGACTTTTAACAACCTGGAGGGGTGGCCAAGGGAAAGGAATTGCGGCCATGGTTTCGTGATGTTCTCGATGAATGCGCGCAAATTCATCGAGGAGATATTTCTCAACATCAATGAAGGACTGTTCGATGTTAATGTCGAAATGAACCTCCTCTAGTGCACCCGTGAAGACCTCGCGGATGTGAGGTTCGGGCCTACTGGCGACAAAAAATCGAAGAGGAAGGGGTCCTTGGCGAACAGTCGTGCCGATAGAGCGCAGTATCTCGCATTGAATTTCTTTACCATCGCATTCATCCAGCCCATCGATGACAATAACAAGAATGCGGCCAACAAAAGTCTGTCGGCACGGTTCGACTATCAGCTTTTGCAGCTGCACCGAAAGAGCTCGATGGATAACGAAAGGGTCGTCCTCTGCAATTCGAGAGATGGCTGTTTTTAATTCTGGTTGACAAAGAGCCAGCTGAGACGCTACGGTGGTGAACAGCTTGTTCCCATTCCCACGAGATGGGTGTCCTCGTTTGAAGAAGAAGCTCGCGGCGAGGCGATTCTGTCCGTCAAGCTTTGCACAGAACGACTGCGCTATCGCTGATTTTCCAGCACCGGCTGGTCCATGCAGCCAACACACAGCACGATCGGAATCGGTGTCGGACGACCACTTGCACAGATCCTCGAGCATCTTTGTTCGAGTCTCTGGGTGACACCTCGGCTGTGGGAACCTTTCTGCCGAATCGTGCAATGCATCAGCGGCAGCAGCGCGATGCAGGACATGTAAACCTGAAGACTTCCATTGATTATGGCTGAGGACCAGAGGTTTGACGCCCACCTCCTTCGCCGTGGTGTTGTATCTGATTCACATTTCCGCCGATATTGATGTGCGTTCGATGGTCTCGAGCTGGACACGAGGACTCGGAAACACCTTGCGGCGGACGCCCGTCTTGAATCTGAGGTGAAGAAAGTTGGATTGGTGGACGGTCCAACTGATTTCGATCGCCTTGCGGCGAACGACGATAGTCTTGATCGGGAAGCGAGAAATGTTGGATCACTCGGCGCTCCGGATGGATTAGCAGAGCGCCAGACGGGGTTCGAGTACCTTGCGGCGAACGACCATGGTCTTCACCGCGAGTAGAGGAAACTCCGATGGCTATGTGCTCAAGATGGATTGACTGAGGGTCCGACGGGTTTAAATCTCCCTGCGACGGACGACCACGGTCGTGATCGTGGATTGAGGAATATTCGATGACCCTCGAGTCAGGATGGATTTGGGGTGGGCCTGGAAACGATGGTATCGTCTCTGAGGGTGGTAACTGATTACAAAGTTCATAAGAACGATCTTGAAGAGATGGCCTGCGAGGCAAGCCTGCTGCGTCGTCAACACTCATGTTAACGATGTAGGCTGCGGCATACCGTAAGGAGTCATTCTCGCAGCCTCAATCTGCCGCCCACTTCTCTGTGGTCCTACCAACCGACAAGTAGAAGCAGTCAACCCGGATTCCAAGACAGTCAGCGGATCCCTATCCAGCCCAATTGCGGACCGCGTGCTATGGATGTTCATGTCCCCAGCAACGTCATAGAAATTGCCGCCATAGATTTGGAACCCAGAGGAGGAGGTAATGAGAGGCATGAGGGAAAGAGGCAAAACTGGCAGAAGTTGTAGAACGGCGCACGAACTCAGCAGAGCTGTATATTGCGGTGTACCAAGAGGCTTCGGATTTGAGGTTTTTCGATATGGGATCTCATTCGAAGTAGTTTTAGGTACTGGACCCAAATATGGATATCTCAGAGCGACAGATGCAGATGTTGTTGAGCTTAAAAGAGTATTCCTATATCCGGTGGGACAGCCACCCCCAAATAAGTAATTTTTCATATGACAAGTTCGCACGCCACCGTTACGAAAGCAAACCCGAGAAATCCGCTCCTTGTTCATCGCTCTTTTTTTCCCTTCAAGTTGCGGGACACATGCGGCTGGGTTCCCTGAGGTCTCCTGGCAAAAAATCAGTCAAAATTCGCTGATTTCATGTCCACATAAGGCGATTTCTTACGGAAGGAGGGAGGGAGGGGTCCGCCGACCCTCGAAAAAACTTTTTGTGGGCGATATCTTCTTTTCTTATCTCCGAAGCACCTTGCGGCGTACAGCAGCGGGGGCCCACAAACAGAACATTGTCAATCTCGACAGAAACTTGAAAACAACAAAGTTCCTAGACTGAGGTATCTAGACGTCCTGAATTATGGATGCACCGACCAACGTTGAATATTGAATATTGAATGCTCAGCCCAATTCGCGAAAGGTCGCATCGGCTGGGCGAGACGTCCCTCAGAGTTGCCTCAAAGCATCACGTAGAATTGATCTCGGCAAATTCTACCGGCGATTGTACTTACTCGGCTTTACCAAAAGTAACCGGACATTTCGGTCCACAGCTCGATGACCAGAATATTGTGCATTCTTGTGAACATATCATGAACCTAGGGTAAATTTAGTGTAGGCTGCAATAAAAAATGTCAAGTTGAACAGTCCCACACATAGTAGAATATTACAGCTATCTGCCAAATTGTAGACATTTTTGAAGAAAGTTCAGTTGATCAAAAGTGAGTCATCAACCTAATTGCGCACCACCACCGCATCGATATTGGCCTTTTTCTCCAACTACCATGAGTAACCAGGTACCGTGGGCATGATAATAGTTTTCCATGGTCTAGTAATGCCGGGTTAGATAGCAAGGTAGCATTGCGGGCGAGAGCAGCATGTTTGTTCGTCAACACTACTATGACGCTGCGTCGTCATTTGCTATTTTAATCCTGCAACTCCACTTTTAATCAACTGAACTTTTTTCGATTCTTGACAGTCTGCAGCAAAATGTCTACGGTTTGCTGCTGCGGATAGCTGTAAATTCCGGGGATTCCCGTATTTTCGCATCTACAATTTTTCACAAGAACACAGTGCCCGGTTACTTTTAGTAGCCCTGAGTAGATGACTATGACTCCGTACGAACGTGTAGAACCCGGGAGCAATGTGGAGTCCAAGTCTAGGAACAGCGCATCGCTGACTGCTGACTTGAGCATCGCTGGGTTGCATCAACTTGCACACAACTTGCCGGAGCGGAAACAGTCGAATCGACCGTTCGCCACACCAACGAGAGCCTGCAATAATTTCTTGGGAATTTAGGTGAACTCCATCTGTGCATATCTACACTCCATGAATTCTTTTTCATCTTGCACTCAAGATGACCTGAATATCGTCTTCAGACAAATTTTAGTGAAGATGCATCAGAGGCAGATCCCGGTGGCGATGCCGTAAACAAATCCCCTCAGCCGCTCACGATGACCCCACGGCTGCAGCTCCACTTCCATTCTACGTGGCTGTCGGTTGCCGTATCGATTCCTACCTACCTGTCCAATCATTTTTACGCCGCTATTCACTCTATGACCGTGTTTATCGGACAAAAATACGGTGAAACTCAATGCATCACTGATGTAATGCAGCGAAAGTCAATGAAAGTGAGTGAAATCTGGTGAAACCCAGTGCAATTCGATGCGCAGTGGTGCAATGCAGTGTAATTCCATTTTTTTCAACGCACTAGGCTCATCGTGCCTCTGCATTGAATTGCATTGTCAATGATCGCCGTTTGCATTGAGCGATCAAATTCTGTCAGTGCACTTTGGTGCAATCCAGTGCAAATTAGCTAAACTGCATTGAATTGCACCGTTGAATTGTATTGCTCTGTTTACATTTGCGCTGATTCTTTCGATATGCGGCTGTGCCTACCATATATGGCTTCTTAGTAGCGTCCCCGTCCAACGTGTAGATAGATTTATGTCTCATAGGTCCCGCTCGACTCAGTCGGCATACAGTTTCAATAACCAAGTGCCACGAGAATATATAAGAACTTGACATGATCATGTACAACGCAACTATGTATGCATCTGTTTAGATCACGAACTTCTTCGCGCCTACAGCTCTGGTTACAGCTATCTACAAAATCGTAGACGTTTTTTAAAAAGTTCAGTTGATCAAAGATGGAGTTCCGGGATTAAAATAGCAAAATGACGTTGCTCTTGGTGGCTGGAGAAAGAGCGGGCGGCCATTGTCGATGCAGTGACGGTGGAGCACCTTTGATCAACTGAACTTTTTTCAAAAAATGTCTACGATTTTGTCTTCCTATTCCTCTTTTCCTCTCGCTGACGAGTCCTAGCAATTCCAGACCACGAACTCTGCTCTTGTTGATTAGGGTGCTGTTTTTTTTAGTCCGGTTCATTAGTGGGTCGGCGCAACGTCCCAGTTTTTAATTATGTAATGGTCGAGACCGGGGAGTTCCTAACAAGCAAAACTTGTCCTACCTGGGTTCGCAGGCTGACCACCAGCAGGTCTCCGCAATCCATACCAAAGTCCCAGCTGCTTCCGTATAATCTGGCAACAATTTTAATCGGTATGTCCGATAAAATTTCAACATTGCATTCCCGTTTTTGAACATGGTTTGGTGGACGATCCTATTGTGTGCCCTGGACCGCGCAAGGCTTGCCGGTGAACGAAGTTGGGTGCGGACTGAGAGGTCTTTTTTCAGCGGGAAAATGCCAAAAACTCAGATTTCAGCGCAGTTAGCGCTTATGTAGCAAATATAAACCCGTTTATGAACGCCCTGCGGTGTTTACAAGCCAAAATTTATAAACTGTTTATAATTGGCTGAGAAATGATGAACAGCACTCTATTGTTAATTCCCCGGGCAATCTCCTCAACTTGCTGCGCAGTTGGCAACACAACAGCTCCAGTGTGACAAAAATCCGCAGCAAGCAGAAAGCCGGCAAGACTGCTGATCACTCTGAATCGAGTTGGCCCAAGTAAATTTACATCCTGGAATTGTGTGATCGCCGAACACAGCCAAAAGGGACATAGGCACGTACTTTAGAAAGTGCATTAATGCAAATCAATGCAGTGCAGATTGCTCGCCGACTCACCAGATAACTCCAGATAAGTGGGCATTTCGGTAAAATAGTGGGAGAAGTCAAATGCATTGGATTGCACCGTGAATTGCATTGAGGTTCACGGAGTTGCATTGAAATGCTTTGAATCACACTGACTTTCACTTACTTTCACTGCATCGCATTGCTGCATCGATTCTCACCGTATTTTTGTCCGAAGAACACCGCGATGTAAATACGATGGAGATCAATACAGCCCTGCAGTTCAGTGCCGCTGAATGCGCTACAATGTAACTCAGTATAGTTCAATGCGATCAACAGTGCAATTCAATACAGTATCTCTTTGACATCATTTTATCAAATGTATTGCATTGCACTACATTGCATCGGTCTTCATTGTAGACTTTGCACGTCACCAAGCTATCTGCGCTGCATTGATCTGCACTGAGATGCATTTATGCGTGTTCATAGACTTCCTGTCTTCGGGGACCTCACCAATTTCGGATTGTAGGACGTAAATTCGCGTTTCAACTTTCATCATGACTTCAATTTTTCCCGCTTTCTCGCCTCAAAATGTCTGGGTAAATCAGAAATTCACTCTCCGAACCCAGAAAAATGCTTGATGCGAATCTGCGACACGCACCTCGAACGCGTCGCGAGACGGGTACACGTGACCGCGACCACTTCGCGTCCGCCTTCGATCGGCGCGAGTCGGTCCGAGTCAGAGAAGACTTTATTTCTGGGCGTTTACATGCTTTGAATTCGCGCTTGTCTTCGCGTCAGAACCATCCCTTTCACAACAGCAACTAGAGCCTCCGCTAGCTTGAACGCTATCAGATAGATCTTGTAGCACGCGCCCCACTTCCTACGCCGCTGCCGCTACCAAATTCACCACCGAAAAAAGCTTACACGAGACCGGGCGCTCATACCAACTCAAAAACCAACTTGAAGATGGGGAAAAAGCAACAAAAAATTCGCTCTGCCGCCCGAGTCGCTCTTCCACATCCTGCACCCCGCCTCGTCCTCGTCATCGCGCCATCGTAGACGCGCACACGCACCACGCATCCACCTTCGAGGCCTGACCAAGTACCCCGTCGGCCGGTACGAGACCGTGTATGGCTTCCTCAAAGGGCTCTATGCGTCCGCCGGAGTGGAGGCAGTGGTGGATGTGTGATGCGAGGCGCCGGTGCCCCCCATCTGGAAGGAATTTGCGGATGCTGCGCTGCGCGACGAGGAGAGAGCGGCGCGCAGGGGCGGGATGGAATATTGGTTCGCGACAGGGGTGCATCCGCTTGAGGCGCGCTTGTACGACGATGCCGTCGAGGCCGATATGTGCATCCCTTCCCTTCGTTCCCCTTCTCCTTATGTGCGTTCCTTACCCTTTCCCTCCTCTCGGTTTCTCCTCCTCATCCCTACTTTCACTAACGCGCCGAATGCACGCTTAGCCTCTCCGCAATGACACACCCGCGCTGCGTCGGGTGGGGCGAAATCGGGCCCGACTACTAAGACAACTCCTCCCGTCCCGTCCAGCAGGTTGTCTTTGCGCGCGAGCTAAGGTACGCAATCCGCCTGGGGAAGCCGCTGACGATACATACAAGGGAGGCGGACGAGGATACAGAGAGGATTTTGAAGGAGGAGGTGCCGAGGGAGCGCGCGTCCAGGGTCCATGGCCGGCGGCGACTCCTCCCCTCTGGCGTGCTTTATCATCGACGTGTTTCACGCCAGATGCACATCCACTGCTTCACTGACTCGGCCGACTTTGCGCAAAACCCAATATACATCAGTATTACAGGTATGTGCACCTCTCCTCCCTAGTCTGTGTTCCCATCCCGCGTTCACTGCCCTCCGCCCTGGCCTTCCCCTCTGTTTGTCGGTGTACGCGGCTCCCAGCCCGTCGCGATTTCACCAGTACGCGCGGTGCGGCATCGATAACAGCATGTGCTGATCCAGCTGGCATCGACGCTCGCCCGCTCGACAATCGCAATCGAGGGGAACGTGCACACACTCGTCTGCTGTTGCGGGTGTAGAGGTGGCGCGAGGTCGACCGGTGACGACGTACGATGCTTATGAGTACGCACGCTCGCCTGCTGCTACGGGGTCGGGCAGCGCGGTCGGCGCGCGACCGTCCGGCCTCTGCCGTCGGGCCCCCCTTCTCATTTTGTCGTGGTTCTGCTGTATCGTATGGTGCTAACGCTTTTGAGCAAGTTCGGCATGTTACGGCTGTCAGTGTTCAAGTTTGGTTTGAACTCGGCCATCTCGGGGACATGAACAGATAGGATACGCAAAAACCGCATGGGGCGCAAAGTCTTGTCATGAGGCCTTTTTTCCGCTCTGCTGCGGCAGCCGAGGGAGTGATATGAATACTTTTAGCGGCACCCAGAGGCAAAAGGGCTCACCTCCGCATACGACACTGTGCAGCCGCATGCGGCTTTGCGCATCCTATCTAATCTTTTCCCAAACGGTGTCCAGTTCGATGTCGTCAGGTGTAAATTCCGTGTGAGAATTTGAGGTCGGCCAAAGCCTGGATTAGCTGGCTGTTCAAGTTACGAGTCCAGAACGCGGCGACGAAATTTCGGAAACGGCCCAACGAACCGACGCAACTGGCGTCGTTATTCCCCATGTCTGCGTAGGGGAGATAAAATTCATGCTTGGATGCAACTAAAAAATACTAACGAAAGCCGATCGATCGAGTCAGAGTTTGCCGTGCTGCTCAGGTTGCTTTTTGTCAAGTTCAACGTGATGTCAGCATAGTTCACAAACAGAACTTGTTCTGTATGTGCCTATTTGGGGGGTTTCAAAGGGGGGAGTGTCAAGAATGTCCGCTTTTGGCTTATGTAAATCGGACGGCCCCGGACCGCTGCCGGCTCGCCCCTTTCCGGTGGTCTGGACCATGAGTTTGATGTAACCCAAATGCGACCCAATGCGAGCTGGTCGACGCGTCAGCGTCGACCGAGCGAGCGTTGGGCGCCCATCCTCAAGCTCACAAATTCTATAGGCACAGGAGGCTTCAAATTATTTGATGAACTTCAATGTTCACAAAAATTCAAGAACAAATCACAAGGTTTTGCCAAGGTTTATGAAAGGAACTGACTTTTTTAAAACCTCACTGGTAAATTGTTCTGTTCAAGTTCTGTTTGTGCCACGCCGCTTGCCGGCCTCTCCCCAAATCATGGTTGAGGATGAGTTCGAGAGGCGCTGTGGCTGTGAATGTTCGATGGGATCATGGTACTCCGATATCATGATGCGCCTTTTACGAGCAGTTTGCGCGGCCGGTCACAGAATGAATAAATTCAAGAGATGGGAGAGTGGGGACATCTGGGATATGTTACTGGATCAGGGGAATCCCAACTTCGGAGGATCTTGACTTTCCATGTTCAGTACTAAGTACTAAGCAGGTTTGCTGAGATCATCCGAGCGAATGAAAATCTCACGGTTCGAAATCGAGCACTAATTTTTTTTGCGAGGCATCCGCGGTCATCTCGCGGAGCGGTTTTGGATTCGATGAACCAATGCTACGTACCTTCGGCCCGATCTTGCGGTTAGACCTTGAGGCCTTCAAGTTGTGATATACGTACTTACTGTCTTCGGGCAGGTTCCTCCCCAGCCGCGGTTCCGAGGCTCAGCGGTAGTTGGAAGTCAACGGGTATTTGGACCGTGTGACAGAAAGCACCCACTTTGAATCACGTAACATCAAGATCAGGTCCGAATTTTCCCGAAACCTTATTCTCAGTATCCAACTGCAACACCGCTACTAGGATTGTGAGCCTCGGAACTACGGCTGGGGAGGAACCTGGTCTTCGGGTGGAGTTCAGGCATTCAGAATGCTCTCCTTATCCACCGGGCTAGGTAAGCATATACCGAGGTACAGTAATATATGAAGCATCTGGCTACGAGACACCAAGGTAAGCCTAACAATCTGTTCTGGTATACGTTGACTACTTATGAAGCTCGTCAGCAACAGTTACCACACTCTTGGCTTCATTTCCGATATAGTCGACTACGAAATACGCCTATTTTGGGCGTTCAGCTGGCGAGATTGGTCGACCACCATTATCCCTGGGACGATACGCACCATTTCCGCCCTGCGCACTGTAGACTCGGCCTCGACTGGGCTCGTGATTCGGTCCATTGCACACTCCCTCGCCTATTTCGCCCTCTTCACCTACGCCTTCAACATCACAAACCAAATCACTGGCGTGGATGAGGATCGTATCAACAAGCCCGACCGCCCCATTCCCTCCGGACTTGTCACGCTCCAAGACGCGTATATCCGCTGGTACGCCGCAACCCTCTTGCTGCTAGCCATCGGCGCGGCAGGCGGAGTCTTTCTGTGGACCATGCTATGGGTGTTCATCACCCTCTATTACTGCTCGTGGGGCGGCGACAAGCACTGGGTCTCCAAAAACCTGGTCTGCATGTCCGTGGGCTCCTTGTGCCTGCTCCAGTCTGGATGGGAGCTCGTTGCGCCGTTTTCGGTGCGCGAAACACGCTGGGCGGCCACCTTGAGCTGCATGGCCGGCATTACGGCGAGCCTCCAGGATCTGCGGGACGTGGACGGAGACAAGATTTCTGGACGCCGGACACTGCCCATCGTCCTCGGGGACAATTTCCGCAGGGTCATGGCGGTGATCATCTATGCCGCGCCGTTCGTTTGCTGGCTGTTTGATTTTTTGGTTGGGTATTGTGGACTCGGCTTGGCGGTGACAATGTTCTACCTTGCGTATCGCGTAGTCTCGGGGGGCTCGCGGGAGTATGATCACCAAACGTACATGGTATGTTTGGGGTTACCCAGGGCTGTTTTTGTAAGAACGCTAGCGCTGATATCTTAGTTAGCTTTACACATACATCTATTGTGGATGTATTGCCGTTCCTATGATTTTCCCCATGGTAAGCCTATAACATATCCCAATTCTCAATACTGACACTTTTCAGAGTTCCAGTTCAGCAGGCACTGCAAGTTAAACCTTCAAGTTATCCCTGTGCAACTGAAACCTAACTCGCACCTGACCACCATCACCAAAAGCTTTTTTCTTGAATTACTGTTCTAACTTCACTCCGTTCTCGTCTGCTTGTACTGTTACTCAATCTACTCTTCCGTGGCTATCACCACACACCAAATTTGTCGGATTTCGTGGACGTCGCTCGAACCCTATTTTGAAGGCGAAGCCGTTTGCGATGAGAGAAGAGCTGTCACGGAGAGGTTTGGGTGTGGACAGCATGGAGAACAAAAGGAGAGCTGATATTGGAGAGGAGTTGTCGCTGGGAGATGAATTTTTGGAGGACGAGATACGGCCGTCGGACATCGTTGCTGAGGTACAACACGCCTGGCACAGATATATGAGGGAGTGGTGTGTTAAGCTCCCAGAATTGGCTAGAAAGTTTCTGGATGATGCAGGGGACCAAGGCAGAGAAGGGGCGGTGTTGCAATGAGAGGGCACAATTGTGACGTTAAGGTTCCAACCTTTTCGTTTTCGTGTACAGATCTGAGTACAAAAAACGGAGTATTGGCGCAATTATTCCGCGGCTGATATGCCGCAAATGTGAGGTGGTTTGAAAAGCGGGTTCTGTTAATAGTGGAAAATAATAAGAGGTAGGTTCGATCAGTAGTTTGAAAATCAGGTTCGGTCAGTGGTTGGATTTGGGTTCGGTCAGTGGTCAAGTCGAGGTCGGTCAGTGGTTGGAATTGGGGTCAATCAGCGGTTGGAATTGGGTCGGTCAGTCAGTTGAAAATGGGTTCGGTCAGTGGTTGAAAAACCATGGCTTCTCAAAAAAAGTCATATTCTGAGCAATGTTGAAGCCCAGAACTCTGCCAATGCGGTGTAAGTTATGTTCAACTCATCACGTACCAATATTTCAGACTGACATTGTGTTTTCGCCGCCTACATTTGGATTTTGATGGCACGTTGAATATCGGGCCAGCAGATTCAAATCTTTCCATTACCGTTAGCAAGGTCTTGAATGCTTTTTTCGAGGAAAAAAACGATAAAAAAGCACTCACACCGCATATATATGGACAGTAGAGCCATGAAAGTCGACTTGCAATTTAATAGTTGAAGCCATGGCTCAAGCCAGGCCAGGCCAGACCAAGCCAGGATCCGTGGCGCCGGCCTTGGCTTAAGATTTTCGCTGCCTAAGCCAGGGAAAGCTAAGCCTAAAACATTGTTTCTGGGCCAAGCCAAGCCAGCGGATCACTGTTAGGATGCGATCCTGTTTTGCATCATCCAACGACAATTCATCTTCATCACGAAATTAATGTGGTAGAATCGCTATTCACGTACTTCACTTGAGAGGATTCAGTCAGTTGCACCAAAACCTGGGCTTGAATCCGGCGTGGTTAGTACAACACGCGTCACGCACCGAGTACACGCATGATCGTGCACCTTCACGTCCGATCGGCGCGAGTCAGATTAGATTTCTGGCTGCTATATGTATGCTTCGCGCCTGCCTTCGCGTCAGAATCATTCCGGCCCCACTTACAATTAAACCCTCGCTGGCTTGAACGTATGCGCACTCGGACCCATGATCAGAGCTTGCAGCACGCACGCCGCCGGCACAAAATCCACAACTGACATAATGTTAACGCACACGAAGCTGAACCCGCTCTGCCAAGCCAAGCCAAGCTCTTGTCTCGGTTCAAACGTCGTCTTTCTTTCGGGACGGCCCTCGTCAGCCAAGCTCGTCTTCTTGCACCTCTGCGCTGCATTGATCTGCACTGACATGCATTCATGTGTGTTCATCGACTTCCTGATGTCTTAGCATCCGTAGCGTAGGTGTAGGTGTCACATTTACATAGTGCGGCTACCTGCTGTTTCAATTTGGGACCGCGCAGGCAATCCTCCTCCTCCTTCGGGGATCGTCCCAATTTCGGACTGTTTTAGGACGTAAATTCGCGGTTCATCGTGACTTCAATTTTTTCCCGCTCTCTCGCCTGGGTAATCCAGAAATTCACTTGCCGAACCCAGAAAACTGCTCGATGCGAATCTGCGATACGCGTCGCGAAACGAGCACACGTGATCGCGACCACTTCGCGTCCGACTCCGATCGGCGCGAGTCGGTCCGAGTTAGAGAAGACTTTATTTCTCTTACATGCATGCTTCGCGTTTGTCTTCGTGTCACGACCATCTCTTTCACAACAGCAATTAGAGCCTTCGCTAGCTTGAACGCGATCAGATAGATCTTGTAGCACGCACGCCGCTTCCTACGCCACTGCCGCTACCGCAAGATGGGCAAAAACAACAAAAAGAAAGTCGCGCCGCCGCCCGAGTCGCTTTTCCACATCCTGCACCCCGTCTTCTCGTCTTCATCGTGCGCCATCGTCGACACGCACACACACCTCGCATCCACCTTCGAGGCTTACCGACACAAGTAACCCGCCGGCCGGAACGAGACCGTATACGACTTCGTCAAGGGGGCTCTATCAGTCTATGCGCCGGCGGGGTGGAGGCGGTGGTGGATGTGTGGTGCGAGGCGCCGATGAGGCCTATTTGGCGCGAGTTTGCCGACGCTGTGTTGGTGGACGCACAGGAGAGGAAAGAGGGGGAAGTGGGGCGAGGTGTCGTACCGGTTCGTGATAGGCGTGCACCCGCACGAGGCCCGCTTGTACGACGACGCGGTCGACGTGCCTTCTCCCTCGCCTTCCTCTACCTTCGTCTTTTTTTGCGCTTCGCCTGCTGCTCTCGGCGCGCGCAACTCCCAGCTCGCACGATGGCGCGCAGCACCGACGCTAGCACGCGTAGGGTTGGACACGGGTCTACCCGCGGGTACTTAAGGACCAACCCGTACCCGGACCCGTAGATACCGTACCCGACCAACCCGTGGGCCGCAAACCCGTACGGGTCACCCGCGGGTACCGTATTACCCGCGGTACCTCAGACCCGTCGGGTCAACCCGCGATATCCAACTGAAAAAAAGAAAGTAGTGTACCCAACATGCATCAAATTGGTCAGATATCTCAATAACTTTTATCTTTGTCCTTTGTTCTTCCTCTACAATTATTCAACTGCGTTCATTCACGCCGATCAGTCACGCTGATGCTTGCCATTAATGGCGGTCCATGTGCCGCTGTTGATCCAGAGTGCTGCCGTTCAATATTTGGCGAGCGGGCCGAGTTTCGTTAGTCTCGGCTTTAGAAATTGACAGCCCCGCGCATCTCACGCGGCTTGTTGAATTCTCCGATTATAGGTGGGTGAAAACCCGCGGGTTTACCCGTACGGGTCCACGGTATGGCGACGGGTCAAAAATCTGAACCCGTACCCGAACCCGACTGGCCCACGGGTCCAAACCCGTGCGTGGACCCGATACCCGTGTCCAACCCTAAGCACGCGCTGATCTCGATGCACGCCCGCGGCTTGACGACGTGCGGCGCGCGCATTCACCTGCTACTGCGGGTGGCTGGGTGTCACGAGGTCGGGCAGTGGCGTGCGTACGACGCTCTGAGCACGACGAGCGGCCGCGCGCTAGTACCCCAGGAGCTGCACCCTCGTAACGTGCGTGCACCTTGGTGCCTCGTCGATTGTCTTTTTTGCTCTCCCTCCCGCTTTCTTTTTCTTTTCTATCCTGTCGTAATCCCGATGCTATGTTGTGCTATGCTAACGAGCGACGCGACGCAGGTGTAATAACATACACCTCCAACACGGACACATCCACCGCCGTCCGTAACATGCTGTCCACGCCTCCCTCCCTCCCATCTCTGCCCCTGCGGCTTCTAGCACAGAGGTTAGTGAGTACGCGAGTCGCTCGACTCGACTTCGGCTTCAGAGGCAGAAGCACTGCAATTGCAAGCATCCAAAGGCTCCGGGTCGCGGTCCACGACTTTTTTCTTCGTCGTGGTCACGGGACGAGAGCTTCGGAGTTCCTACCTCACCTCTAGCTTTTTTTTTCGTCAGCGGGACCGAGAGTGGACGTCGAACGAATTCAACTACACCCGCCAGCGGTTTCCGGATTGCGGAATGTGGGCAGAGACTGGCCAATGAATGGCTGCTCAATCTCCTTATGCTCGCCTATGGCATTGTCATGAATGGGTACCATACCACATACGCTCACGCGCACACACCCGTACACTAGCAGCCTACATCTGGTCCTCCCGCCAAGACTCGATACTTACCAGCACCCGCCTCTGTCTCTATCCGTCTCAGTCACGCACACACCCCACCGTATTTCCATCCCGCGCTTCGATTAGCATACGGTAAGTAGTATGATAGCGAGCTCTAAATGGGTTTGACCAAGGTTTGACAAGCAACTGAATTCATTATTCACGTTCGACATACCAACAAACGCGTGCCGAAGGAAAAATGAAACCATGCGCCTACGCTGTCGAAAATCGGCTCAAGAAAGACAGGGTATCATCCACCTGTCAGTTCAACAATATTAAACCCGAGGTTCAATAGAATATTAATCGCACAATTCGTTGTACTCCCTCTGCAGTACGTGCCTCAATGAAGTTGAGTACTATGCACTGACAAATTAGGCAGTTATGGAATACTGCTGCCGCACTCGTGTGTCGATTTCTGATGCGGTTGGCTACGAAATACGCCTGTTTTGGGCGTTCAGCTGGCGGGATTGGTCCGCCTCCATTATCGCTGGGACAATACGCACCATCTTCGCCCTGCGCACCATAGACTCGGCTTCGACTGGGCTCGTGATTCGGTCCATTGCACACTCCCTCGCCTAAAAAATTCGCGCTTTTTGTCTACCCCTTCAACATCGCGAACCAAATCAGCGGTGTGGACAAGGACCGAATCAACAAACCCGACCGCCCTATCCCTTGCGGACGCGTCACGCTCCAAGGCGCGGGTACCCGCTGGTACGCCGCGACCCTCTTGCTCCTTGTCGTCGGCGCGGCGGGTGGCGTCTTCCTGTGGACGGTACTATGTGTATCCGTCACGGTCTACCTCTGCTTCTGTGGCGGTGACAAGCACTGGGTCCCCAAAACCTGGTTTGCATGTCCGTGGGCTCAATGTGCCTGCTGCAGTCGGCGTGGGGACTCGTTGCGCCGTTTACGGTGCGCGACACACGGTGGGCGGCCACCCTGAGCTGCGTGAATGGCATTGTTGCGAACGTCCAGGATCTCCGGGACGTAGACGGAGACAAGATTTCAAGACGCCGAACCCCACCCATCGTCCTCGGGGACAATTTCCGCTGGGTCATGGCGGTGATCATCTGCACCGCGCCGTTCGTTTGCTGGCTGTTTGATTTTTTGGTCGGGTATTGTGGACTCGGGTTGGCGGCCTCGACGTTCTACCTTGCGCATCGCGTGGTCTCGGGGGGCTCGCGGGAATATGACCATCAAACGTACATGGTATGTTCCGAGTTACTTATTCACAGGTCAGACTGGCGCTGACATGTCAGATTTTCACATACATCTATTGTGGATGTATTGCTGTTCCTGTGTTTTCCCCACTGGCATGGCAAGCCCATAATATTCCCATTCTCAGTACTGACACTCTCCAGAGCTCTAGTTCGGTAGGCACTGCAAGTTAAACTTTCAAGTTATCCCTGTGCGACCGAAACCTAAACAGGCTGCACCTGACCTATCACCAAAAACCTTCTCTTGGATTACTGTTCTAACTCCACTCTATTCTCGTCTGCTTGTATGTTACCCAATCTACTCTTCCGTGGCTATCGCCACATACCAAATTTGTCGGATTCCGCGGACGTCGCTCGAACCCCTAATGGACCACGAGATACGGCCATCGAAAATCGTTGCTGAGCCCATTCCAATGCCTGATCCCTCCAGGGCTGACTAATTGACCCTGCTTCTGTGCCTTTGGAGAGCTCTTTGCAGCGGTTCAATCTGTCTGTCCAGCCACGTTGAAAAACCGAACATGCGGTCGGTGAAAAAATCGAACGCGCATGCGCTGCCAGCTATCGCAAATCAGCTCAACAATACATTCGACTATTCTCGGTGTTTACATAAAGTAACTCGATTCCAAAAAGCTTACACACCTGTCATCCTGGAGGTACGAGTCCATGGCTCGCCGCGCGCACACCGGCAAAAGTGAATATTCGGCTCGGCCGAACATGCTGCCGAAACAGTTAAAATTACCCGATATGGGAAATTCTCATTGTTTCGCCAACATCTTGTAATTGTTTCGGCCGAGGGGAATATTCAATTTTGTCGGTGTGCGGCCGATACCACCGCCACTGATTTAATTGTTTCCCTCTGAACCTCTGATTTTATTCTGCGCAATGACGTATTTCTTTCCTTGGCCCTTCCATAGCTTCCAGTTGGCCTAATTCTTCCTCTCTTGTGGTTATTTCCCTAACTAGGTTTGTACAATTCGGATGATCTTCCTGGTTACCTGCTAACCCGCTGCGCCGCCTTTTCGGTCATATGCCGGGTAACAGCAGCGGCTACCTCTCATTTCAACGCAAATACTTATTAATGGTATCATTCGCATCGAGTAGTTTATTTCTTCTATCCTCTCTGCCGTGTTTCCAGTATGGTTTGGCTATCGAGCGTACATTGTACGCACCTCAATAACCCAGCCAGACATACGCTGATAAATTCGGAAGCTACACAACCTGTGAAAAACTGTTGTCGCACACTTTCTGATACGGTTGGCTACGAAATACGCCTGTTTTGGGCGTTCAGCTGGCGGGATTGGTCCGCCTCCATTATCGCTGGGACAATACGCACCATCTCCGCCCTGCGCACTGTAGACTCCGCTTCGACTGGGCTCGTGATTCGGTCCATCGCACACTCCCTCGGCTATTTCGCGCTCTTTCTCTACGCCTTCAACATCGCGGGCCAAATCAATAGCGTGGACGAGGACCGAATCAACAAGCCCGACCGCCCCCTCCCCTCCGGACTCGTCACGCTCAAAGGCGCGGGTATCCGCTGGTACGCCATGACCCTCTTGCTCCTTGCCGTCGGCGTCGCGAGTGGGGTCTTCCTGTGGACCATACTCTGGGTGTTCATCACGGTTTACCTCTGCTTCTGCGGCGGTGACAAACACTGGTTCACCAAAAACCTGGTATGCATGTCCGCAGGCTCCGTGTGTCTCCTGCAGGTTGCATGGGGACTCGGTGCACCGATCACTGTCCGCGAAACATGCTGGGCAGCCATCCTGAGCTGCGTGACTGGCATTGTTGCGAACGTCCAGGATCTGCGGGATGTCGACGGGGACAAGATTACAGGGCGCCGAACACTGCCCGTTGTCCTCGGGGACAATTTCCGCTGGGTCATGGCGGCGATCATCTGCGCCGCGCCGTTCGTTTGCTGGTTATTTGATTTTTTGGTCGGGTATTGTGGACTCGGGTTGGCGGTGTCAATGTTCTACGTAGCGCATCGCGTGGTCTCGGGAGACTCGCGGGAATATGATCATCAAACGTACATGGTATGTTCCGAGTTACTTATTCACAGGTCAGACTGGCGCTGACATGTCAGATTTTCACATACATCTATTGTGGATGCATTGCCGTTCCTATGATTTTCCCCACTGGCATGGTAAGCCCATAATATTCCCATTCTCAATATTGACACTCTTCAGAGCTCCAGTTCGGCGGGCACTGCAAGTTAAACTTTCAAGTTATCCCTGTGCGACCGAAACCTAACCAGGCTGCACCTGACCACCATCACCAAAAACTTTCTCTTGGATTACTGTTCTAACTCCACTCTATTCTCGTCTGCTTGTATGTTACCCAATCTACTCTTCCGTGGCTATCGCCACATACCAAATTTGTCGGATTCCGTGGACGTCGCTCGAACCCCTAATGGACCACGAGATACGGCCATTGAAAATCGCTGCTGAGCCAATTCCAATGCCTGATCCCTCCAGGACCGGCTAATTGACCCTGCTTCTATGCCTTTGGAAAGCTCTTTGTGGTGGTTCAATATTTCATTTGCTGGTGGATGACGGGGATTTTTTCATGTGTTCCAACATGGCACAGTAAATATTTGGGAGGAGAGAACTCGGACCAGGCCCCTCTGGGTTTTATCCGTCCGTCCAGCCACGTTGTAACAAGGCCAGCAATGCTGTGATTAGGCGAGTTCGTGCATAATGAGTTTTCGAGATGTGGATGCGGTGGTTGGTTTCCTGGTACCACACAGGAGGGTCAGTGTACTTTTTTGCTGCTTCGTATGTGCCCGAGATCTACAGCCTTAAAATTGATGAGCTCGTCGAGGGTGCATGTGCTGTGGCGTAGTGGTGGTACATACATATTACTTACTATGCACTACAATTCCGCACGTTACGAAAGGGAGGTGACTCGTTTAGACCGGTGGCTGTCTGTCTGGCATGAACTCCGTCGACACACAGACTACTTTAAAGTTGGGTGAACCGTTATTCACACCACGCATCGAACACTCGGAGGGCAATTCGTGAGTAGAAGCAAAAAATCCAACGACAAATCATCTTCATCACAGAATAAATGTGGTAAAATCGCTATTCAAGTACTTCGCTTGAGACGATTCGGTCAATTGCCGCAAAAACCTGGACTTGAACCCGACACGCGTCGCGCAATGAATGTACGTGACCGCGACCTTTCGCGTCCGATCGGCGGCTCCTAACATTTTCTGTTGCATGCTTCGCGCTTGTCTTCGGTCAGAACCAAGCCATCCCACTCACAAACAGAGCCCCCGCTCGCATGAACGCACTCGGATTCAGAATTTGCAGCACGCACGCCGCGACCACCAAAATTCACGATCGATATGAGTAATATCAACTCACGCGAAGTTGAACCCGCTTTGCCAAGCCAAGCCCTTGTCGCGGTTCGGTTCAAACTCCGTCTTTCTTTCGGGACGGTCCTCGTCGAGTCAACTTGAGCCAAACTCGTCTTTTACGGACGAGTCTCGTGAGGCTATGTTCACTCATCTCTGAGCTCACATTTCAGACATACTTACCTGCTTCCCTCCACAGATACGTATTTATACTGCACCGCAAAACCATCCAATTGCAAAACAATCATATAATACCCGTTCGAATTCTGAGATATCGCCTTTCCGTTTTTAGTCTCTCCGTTTTCCGGGCTGAGTTCAGTTACACTTACTATACCTATACACATACGACAAATACAAGGTCCACATCGTAAGTATACTATCCGATCTTGAGTTGAAGAGTTGCGTTCAGATCAATAATGCAGGCCTCTGATCTGAATCACGATCATGGACGGCGAGCGTCCTTGGTTGAGTGGGTGTGAATTGATCGGTGTGCGCTCTGACTACTTTCAAATCCTCATATAAAATACATCTCGTCACGGACACGTTTCCAAATACATCGGAATGCAACCCTGGAGCGCCAGTAAGCTGCAGCACTCCTATACATAACTAGATCTGTGTTGACATCGCCCATTTTCCGGTTTTCGTACCAATCCTAAGCTTGCGTGCGCACCGACCCGATCAAGAATGCCTTGGTTGTTGTCAGTGCCGCGCATGTCCTCGTCTTCCCTTTCAAAATCCAATTCTAATATTGAACCATGTACCTCTCGATATCATAGCACTGATTTTTTGGAGCGGTAACAGAAGTTGAGAACGCCTCGTTCTATATATGCACGCGCACGAATCGACGCTAAGTAATTGGCCTTCCAACTGGGTACCGTTTTTATGGAAAACCAAACAGGCTGATACCCCGCCTTGTCGGTCAGATTTCACGGCCACTTATAGACATTGCTACATATAGTACAAGTTTGTAATATCGCGCATCATACAAAGATGAGCGAGAGCGCGAAATTGTCGCGACTCCGCGTTGGCGTCGCGTAACGATTAGATGACGCGCGCATCACACGTGAGCGCGACCCTTTCGCGGCCGATCGGAGCAACTCGGTCCGGGTCAAATGAGATTTTCCTCCTCACTTATATGCATGCTTCGCCTGCTTCAGAAATGCACACCCTTTTGGATCTACTGCCAGCTTGAACGCACTCGGATTTAGGCTCTGCAGCGCGCACGCCGCGTCCTTCGCCGCCGGTACCCAATTGACTACCGATAAAGCTTGTACGACTAGGAACAACACCCAAAGCAACTCGAAAGCTCGATAGGCAAAAACAACAAAAAGAAATCCGCGCCGCCGCCCGAGTCGCTCTTCCACATCTTGCATCCCGCCTCCTCGTCATCGCGCGCTATCGTCGACACGCACACGCACCTCGCATCCACCTTCGAGGCCTATCGCGCCAAGTACCCCGCCGGCCAGTACGAGACCGTGTATGACTTTGTCCAGGGGCTAGGCCGGAGTGGGGGCGGTGGACGTGTGAGAGAGGACGATCTGGAAGGAATTTGCCGACGCTGCGCTTGCAGACGAGGAGAGAGCAGCGCGGTGGGCGGGGTGTCATACTGGTTCGTAATGGGCATGCACCCACATGAGGCCCAGTTGTATGACGACGCCATCGAGGCCGATATGTGCGTCCTTGCCTCTCCTTTTTGTCTCTGCCGTTCACTGATAGATGTCTAGTGTAGAAGCAATGACATACCCGCGCTCCAACCCGCTTCCTGGTTCAATCTCAGTAAGCGTTCAGTCAGTGCCTCGGTCACCCCCGGGCTTGTGCTGGATTGAGCATCTCTACCAGACGCCGTGCAGCCCGGGAGTAGACCAATGCGCCGTGCAGCCCGTGGGTAGGCCAATGATTAAGCACCAATGATTAAGCACTAATGATATACGCGTGATCTCTTCTTCCGCCGCATACATAAAGGTTCTACAAGCATTTTACAGAAACAAGAAGAGGAAACAATGGCAGTAACGTCGGCACCACTGCTCTCATCCACCCAGGCCAAAGAACTTAAAACCCTCCACAAGCCCGGGCGCCCCATCGTCTTCGCCAACATCCACGATGTATCCTCTCTCAGCGCCGTCCTCTCCCTCAATACTAGCACCACTGGACCCGTTCGCGCCATCGCCACAGGCTCTTATGCGATCGCCGAGACCCTCGGTGTCCGCGACCAAGATCTGACCTTCGAGCAACACTTCGCCGCGCTCGAGCCCATTGCCGCGCATCTCCGCACCGTCTCCTCAATCCCCTTGAGCATTGATCTGCAGGACGGCTATGGCGCGCGGCTCGAGGAGTCCATGCAGCGCGCCATCAGCCTCGGCGCGGTCGGAGCCAACATCGAAGACTCGATCCCGGAGCGCGGCCTCACGGCTGGCGTGGAAGGTAGCTTACGCAGTACGGAGGAGCAAGTGCGCAGGATCGAGACGGCGCTGCGCGTCGCGGCGGAGATGGGCGTGCCGGATTTTGTGATCAATGCACGCACCGACGTGATGGCTTTGGTGCCGCGGCCGGAGGGGGCGGTTGAGGAGACGGTGAAAAGGGGGAAAGCGTTTCTGGAGGCGGGAGCAACGACCGTGTTTGTCTGGGGGAGGGAGGCATGGCTTGAGTAGAGCGGAGGTGGAGAGGTTTGTGAGGGAGTTTGGCGGAAGGTTGGCGGTGTTGTTGTCGAGTGCGGAGGATGGGCTGACGGTAGAGGAGCTGGCCGCTATCGGGGTTGCCAGGATCAGCATTGGACCGAGTCTGTGGTTTAAGGCTATGGAAGCTGTCAAGGTTGCGGCGAGAAGGATTTTGGCTGGTGGAAGGTTGTATGCGTGAAGAGTGTTCCACGAACACCTGTTGTATCAAGATGATACTCAATCAAACCTTGCGGGATCTTGTACTTTGTCAGTAAACAGGTGACGAGGCATTGGTCGTGAAAGATGAAATGTATTCCAATTCTCAATACCGACATTCTTCAGAGCTCCGGTTCGGCAGGCACTGAAAGTTAAACCTCAATCCTCGGCGTTGGTTGGTTTGCTTGGACCGGTGATTGTCCGTCCATAAACTCTGTCGATACACGGCTGAATGGCCCCTGAATTTCGTCCCAAAGTTGGGTGAGCTGCTATTCACACCACGCATCGAACACTCGGAGGGCAATTAGTGAACATGTAGAAGCAAAATGGCCGCGATCATCCAACTTCTTCACAAGATAAATGTGATGAGTAAAATTGCTATTCAAGTGAAGTTTGCTCGAGAGGATCCAGTCAGTGGCCCCAAAATTTGGGCTTGAATCCGGCTTGGTTACAACGCACGTCCTGCAACGAGTGCACACATGATCGTGCCCCTTCATATCCGAACGGCGCGAGTGAGATTAGATTTTCTGGCTGCTATATGTATGCTTCGAGCTTGTCTCCGTGCCAGAACCATCCCGGGCCCACTCACAACTTTTAACTGGAGCCTAACTTGAACGCACTCGGATCCATGTTCCGAGTTTGCAGCACGCACGCCGCCTCCCAAAATTCACGACCGATGTAATATATATTAACTCACACGAAGTTGAACCCGCTCTGCCAAGCCAAGCTTTTGTCGCGGTTCGGTTCAAATGTCGTCTTTCTTTTGGGACGGCCATTGTCGAGTCAGCCAAGCTCGAGCTCGTCTTTTAATCTTGACTTGTATCTCAGAGCTACATTCACTCAACCCATATTTCCGATCGCGACATACTTACTTACCTTCTCCTTCCTTCCACAGATACTGTGCCTCAAATCCATCCAAACCGCCTACATATGCCTGTTCGAATTCTGAGATATAACCTTTCCGTTTTTAGTCTCTCCATTTTCCGGGCTCAGTTTGGTTACACCTACTTATATGCGTACAACAAATT
The DNA here is from genome assembly GCA_014462675.1 of Mycena sanguinolenta. Taxonomy (NCBI): domain Eukaryota; kingdom Fungi; phylum Basidiomycota; class Agaricomycetes; order Agaricales; family Mycenaceae; genus Mycena; species Mycena sanguinolenta. The sequence goes on along the minus strand of JACAZH010000067.1, from coordinate 183,241 downwards.
CAAGTTGAATATTTTATTATCTTGAGTTGATCAGAAGACGTGTATTCATAATTGACAATACAGGACTCTGATCTGAACCATGAACGGCGTCCTTGCCTAGTTGTGCATTGTCCGGTGAGCGTGTGCGTCGGTCCAACTGAGCCTTGGACTACTTTCAAGTTTCAAATCCTCATACAAGTACATACTCGTCTGAGGCAATATCGGAATGGAACTATCCAGGGCAAGTAAGCTGCAGCACTGCTATCATATAGCTAGACCTGTGTTGACGTCCCTCATTTCCTTGCTTTTGCCCCAATCTCAGGCTTGCGTGCACACCGACCCAATCAAAAATTCTTTGGTTGCTGTCAGCGCCGCGCAGGTCCTCCGAGTCGTCTTCCCTTTCAAAGTCAAATTATATCTGATATTGAACAAGTACATATGATATGTACCTCTCAATATCATAATCTTAATTTTTTGGATCGGTAACGCAAGCCGCCGAGGCCTCGTTGTATATGCATGTGCACGCGGTGAGTAATTGGCTTTCCAGCATCCCACTATTTTTATGAGGAATCCAAACAGGCTAATGCCCCCTTTTCGGTCAGATTTCACGGCTGCTTATAGGCATTGCTACATATAGTACAAGTACAAGTCTGTAATATCGCGCATCGTACAACGAGAACTGTAGAGTGCGAAATTGCCGCGTCGCGTCGCGTAACGATTACATGACGCGACGCACGCGCATGGCACGTGAGCGCGACCTTTCGCGTCCGACTCGGTCCGTGTCGAGAGGAATTTCTTTCTGGGCGCTTATATGTATGCTTCGCGCCTGCTTCATGAATGCGCACACTTTTAGATCTGCTTTGAGCTAACACGAAACCCTTCAGCTCAAACGCAAGAGACGGGGGCGTGCTGGAAGCGGGTCGACAGGGCGCGGGTGAATGGCGCGCGGGTGGGTGAACCGCGGAGGCGCGCAGCACACTCCGAGTCTGATGGTGATAAGGACGAATAATCCGACGACAACGATGAAGAATACGCCGACGGAGGGCGCCTGTGACAGATCGCCAGCCTTCCAATGCTGAAGTCGCCGCGCAAACAGCAGCGGTCCCAGAGTGTCGAGGTGTAAACGCGCACTTACCTTGAATAAAAATGTCCACGGTTCAAATCTCACCTTAGGCTTCGTTTCTTGGCCCTTTATGGGTCAACGTCAAGGACAAAACCTTCGATATTTCGCAAACCTCGTCATGATAACAGAGCACATCAAGATCTCGTTGCTCGTTTGCGTAAAACTGGATATTCTTCAAAGCAGATATTTTTCCGGAGAGGGTCGCCGGGACTTTATCGAGCATCAGAAGTTGAGAGTCGGCATTGCAGATTGAATATTTATTGAATGCTTCGCTCGTATTTTCTATGAGGTATGCATGTAGTAACAATCACATAGATCACATTATAATATTTGCGGTTGAAACTGCTCTGGGGTAGGCATTGAATGGATTCAGCCAACCTAATTTCACACTCTGCATAGGCCCCATTCATCCCAACGCTCGCTTCCAACACCGGCACCAACAATGAACAGATCGTTGGGGTCATACTTGCTCTTTATGGCGCTCAACTTGCCATAGTTGGGGCCAAAGAACGTTGTCTGGAAGTTGGGTTCGAGCACATCCGCCTCGTTGGAATATGCACCGGCATTGGGTCCGGCGATCTCTTCCACGATCGGGAGCTGGACTTGCTGGAAGAGGTGACGAATCTGGTCGATTTCCGCGAGTGATGCTGAGTCGTCCCAGGTTCCGAAAGATATGAGCTACGAGGGCTTGATAAATCAGTCGGTAAATTATGAATAAACACATTACTAACGTGTATCTTCGCCGTCCGCCAGGCGGGGTGAACAGCAGAGGAGATATAGGCATTCTCGGCTACTTTACCTAGAAATAAAAATGAGAACGGGTTTAGAATTGTAAAGAACCACAAAGAAATTGGTTCGAACCTCCAGCGACCATAACCCCAATGATCCTGGGATTATGTCAAGTTAAGAAAGGGAAATCAGTTCAAGAACATACTCAGTCGCGCCGCTTTCCAAAAGTTTCTTGTGCACCTCACCGACCGTCGAGGGAGAGTCACGGTATGTAGCATGTAGCAGCCGGAATAAGTCTAGACCCGACAACTACATTGGAGCCTACGCTGTCGTCGTCCTGAAAAAGCGCGTCATTGATGTCACCATATGTGAAGTCCTGCGATAACAGCGACACGCCCGGGAGCGCCAGAGATGCGTTAAGAAATGGGGCCAATAGTTCCTTGCTCTGCGAAGCGGTCGTGTTCGGCATATATGTATTCAGCCAAAAGATGGAAGCGTTTGTTGAGGTGTTCCTTAGGACAGACATATAGTGCCCCGCGTTTATCGAGTCCCAGTCGAAGACGTGCTGAGCGTGGAGGGTGGCTAGGGACGCCGAGACAGTGTTATTTTCTGTGGCCAGATAAATCGAACTGGAGGTAGCATTGAAAGTCGGGTAAACGTGGAAGGTCGCTGAAACTATGACACCCCAGCTGCCGGCGCCTCCGCCACGGAGAGCATAGAACACTGACGAAAGCCGATCAAGACATACTCAAAAATTGTGTTGAAATAAAAGAAAAACTGACAGTCTGGGTGCGACTTTTGATTGACCTTGAGCAGTTCCCCGCTCGCAACCACGATCTCGAATTCTGGAATAACAGTATTAGCGGGTCGCAGTGAGGGAGTATTGAATCTCACCAAGGGCGTTGTCAGCTCCGAGGCCAAAAGTCGGTGACAATGCCGAGTGGCCTGCGCCTTGCACCCAGCCTCCACCAAGACATACCGTGGCTGCTGCGGGTCCAACCGCAATCTTCCCGTTCGCTTTGCCTTGCTCATACACCGTCTGAGCGTAGACTCCACTGCCCACGGTCATGGTAGATCCCACAAAAGAAATATTTTGGAACTTGTGAGTGTGGATGAGAAGGGAACTTGGGGCAGTAGAGCGTCCGAGAAAATCATGCCCGGAAGATTTTACAGCTACTCGCAGATTGTGGGCACTCGAAAATTTCACTGCAGCCTGGAGGAAAGTCAGCCAAAGCCTTGAAAGGTGGGAATCATGGTAATGCCTGTATATCTGCGACCGTTTCTGCCTCGACCGCATAAATGGGGACGTCGCCCTGGCCACAGGTAGTACCGTTTCGCAGACATAGAGAAGGAGGACTGAGGTCATAACCCTGCGGTCGTTGTTGGGCGAATAAAATCTCAGGAATCGTTCATCATACCTGCTCCCAATTGACCTAAAATATATAGGTTAGACGTGTAAAATTTCGGGCTTCTAAAATAAGTAACTCACTTGATCCATAGCGCCTGGAATCGTCGAGCGAAACGCTGCGCTTCCCCACTGGTCATCGGTGCACGCACCCCCGGGGAGGGTGGTACAAAATTTCGCTGATGGAACCACAGTGACCAGGCGTCCAGATAACGTCGCATTGAGTGCGGCCCATTCAGCAGCACCGGGATACCCAGGACTGCCTGGTGTGTTACGACAAGTCGCCTTCGAGGCTGCTTCCTGCGAGTGGACGAGTAAAGCGAAAAGGAGGGGCACAAGAGAACAAGCGAGGAATTTCATGGCGTTCAAATAGCGGCTAGGCTGTTGTCATTGGCAGAACGAGTTCAAGACGCATTTATACGTTGCGGTTGTCTCGGTGCTGAATGCGCGGTGGCGAGTATACGTTACCCCAGTGATGAAATCCGCCCATAGCAGAAAGGCATCTTGTCAATCCGCAGTACTGGAGCAAGCTAGAAGCGTAGGTAGATAGGTAGGTGGATTTACACGGCACGGTCCAACTCATGAACGCCGGTTCCACGGATTGTCCGCTGAACGCGTACTACACGACGCTCCAGCATCTTCCGTGGGCCCTCCCAAGTCCCTCTAGACGAGTCCACGGTCGCAGACGATAATCGCCGTCGTAGATCCAGACAAACATGGAAAAGCAGCGAATGCCATTCCATTCGTGAACACTCTTCGCGACCCACAACCGATGAAGTCGGGTTTATTTGTGGGCCCTCGGTATTCCGAGTGATAATACAATCTTCAACCGATTCTTTTGGGGACGTCCGTCAGTCCAGTGGGCAACAACGACTCTCGGCATGTACAGGAAGAATCGAAGAACTTGAAATGGATGTAGCACTGTATGAAAGAAAACAATTGCACAGCCACACGCCGAAAGCACGAAATTCCGTCAAGTTTCCCAGGCCGTCTGCTTTCGCCGCCGCGGTTTTCTTCTCGAAGCTCAATATCTCTGCAATGTCTTGGATCAATGGATGTCTCAGTTCCACAAAGTTCGAAAGGTTTGGAGCAAGCATCGTAGTGACGTCCCTTCGAGACAATCTTTGAGAGAGAACTCGACTCTGGAGGCTTTGTGCTAGTAGCTCGTAGGTCCCGTGAAATTTGGACAAACCTAGGGCTGAGAAAAGTAACATCGGGTCCAGATACTTACGCTGTCTCCACCAGACCAATAATCCGGAAGGAAGGAAGAACCAGTCTCCGGACTTTCTTTATCACGACCAGCCACCCGCACGACTCAGAGGCGCGGTTGTACGACGATGCCGTCGAGGTGGATATGTGCGTTCCTCCTTCAAACCCTCTTTTCGCTTTCCCACCAAATGCTAATGCGCCGCAGTCTAGAAGCGATGACGCACCCGCGCTGCGGGGCGAAATCGGGTTCGACTACCACTACGACAACTCCCCCCGCCCCGTCCAGCAGGCTATCTTTGCGCGCCAGCCAAGGCACGCGGTAAGGCTGGGCAAGCCCTTAACGTACGAGGGAGGCGGACGAGGCTACAGAGCGGATTTTGAGAGGAGGTGCCGAGGGGGCATAAGGTGAGCGCGCGAACGTTCGCCTCTACTTGGGGCGATGAGAGGATGAGCGAGACTGACGCGTCGCCGCAGATCCACATCCACCGCTTCACTGGCTCGCTCGCCTTTGCGCAACGGCTCCTCGATTGGTTCCCGATTCTGTATATCGGGATTACAGGTGCGCCTTCCTCTCCTCTTGCCTTTATCCCTTCCTTGCTCCCCTTTCCTTCGACTTTGTTCCCCTCTGTTCCCCGGTGGGCACGGTTCCCAGCTCGTCATGACGTCGCGCAGACGCACTCATTCAGCTTCTGTTTCTGTTCTTCTGTTGTGGTTCTGATGCTATGGTATAGTGCTGACAACACCACAGGCGTAATAACATACACATCATCCACCGCCGTCCGCAATATGTTCCCGTCTCTGTCTTCACCTTCCACCTCTTTGCACCCTCTTCTTCGACTCCCTCGTCGTTCTCTGCTCCCCCCGCCTTCTACCGGCCAAAGTGAGGAAGACAGAAGAAAAGGGGGAAGACGCCCGCTTGCGCATCCTCCTCGAAACCGATGCGCCGCATATGGTGCCTGCGCCTATCTACACCTCGCGGGAGTTTATAGATGGGGAGGGCAAGGGCAAGGAGTTGCCGCTGTGCCACTCGGGGGCTGGTGCCGTGGACGGCGGAGTTCGTGGCTGGGTTGTTGAGGCCTTGCTCTTCGTCATCCTCTTCGTCGACGTCGACGTCTGAGCCGACGCCGAGGGCGGGGACAGGGCCGCCACGACGCAGGGAGAGAACAGAGGGGGAGCAGAGAAAGAGGCGAGAGGAAGGTGGGATGCAGCGAGGGTGATTGCGCGTCGCGCGGGCGAATGCGCGCGTCGTTTACGGCGTGTAGGCGATCTGTCGATTCGAGTACAGTCCATCATCTGTCAGGTCGGGGTTCGACCGACGGATGATGGCGCACGGCGCGGATCCCAGCAGGCAGGTTTTCACTGGGACGGCTCCGACACCGGCGAAGGAAGACTTCGAACTCGAGTACTACTTACTCCAGTCAATCCATTCGCCACTCACACTGGACACCCCATCGCCGCTCAGTGTACACGTGAGCGGCGGCGGCGAAATGTACCCTGTGAGCGCCGAATATTAGCGAACCCGCGCGGCGGAGGAATACTTACATGCTGGCCCTAGGCCCTACATAGTACTATGTAGTGGAATCGAATCGAATCATTGGATATTTCGAAATTGGCCCTGGGACCAGCTGTTCTGATTGTATGCATTTGCATTGTATTTTATTTTGGAGGGTGTGTTCGGCAGCCGGCTTTCCTCTCTCTCCGCCATCTTGAAATTGAGACGATCTGACGGTGATATGTAGGGTATGCAGCCTGCACCACGCCCCCCAAGCCGCGAGAATCTAATCCGAGTTGAAGGGATTGGATGTGGAACCGCGCGCTGGGTAACGCACTCCAAGGACGCCCTGCCCGCGGGTTCAGAATCTGAAGGAATGTCGTTTACAGTGCGTGTCTTAAGCCTTTTCTTTTCTTTATGTATTGCATTTTCTTTCATGTCGTGCAGAGCCACACGAGTGCTGTGTTTCCCCACTCGCGGCGGCCTGCCACGAAGTAGATGCATAAACTTGATCAAAGTCCTTCAGTGGACAGCGGCGTCGATGCACGCACAATGTATTTACGGCGGGCTGCCGGCGGCGCGTTCTCGTACCGTGAGCTTCTCATCCTGTCAAGCGCACTTTTGTTCTACCAACGTATACTTACTCGTCCATAGACGCCCCCGTTTTCGGGCCCTGCTGATTCACTCCTGGAGTGCTTATATGATTTTCGCGGCATTCCACAACCCCAGTGGACGTTGGCGCTGCTGCCTGCAGCGCATTGGGATATGCACAAATTCAAATGCATCATCACCCGAGTTTCGACTTGACTTACTTGCAAGCAGAAGAGGTAGCTGGCAGGATCCGTCCGAAAGGTTAACCGGAGTGCAACCTGAACTTTCCTAGTCTCTGGCACAGAAATAATATATTGACAGTGAACAAGTGGGTGATATAAGTAGAACCTTCCTGTCCGCACGCGTAGCGAAATTAAGAATATTGGCACGGCTGCGCGTTCACATCGAAAAACTTTGTCATTTTGAATCCTGTGTTGAAAATTTGAAAACAGAAGCTCCTGGTCCACTACTCATCTGGAGTTCGAGGAGCCTGGAGCTCCAAACGCTCAAAATCGCGAATTAATTCCGCCAGGTGAGGGCCAGGAAACTTCTGAAGGTAATGAAGGGGTGGGACATGTGGATTAATAAAATTGTCCAATTCAAACTAAGTTCGGATGCTCACCTTGAGCCACTGTATAATTCTTTGGTGATCGGAGGCCTGAAAACAAGGGTGGTGAATTGCCAAAGGTTGTACATCCTGCAACAGGTGCAGTGACGGCGGGCACTGTTGCAGGTACCAGCTCCAATGGGCGTGTATCCTGGAATATTGAAGTTGCGGACCTGACTTGCATACTTGAAATGAACACTCACTTTATCCCACTGGGCCATTCAGCACGAAGAACCTTCTGCACGAGACGCAGAGCCCCACGAGTCAGGTCCAGCATGAGTGGGCCAAAGTTTGCTGCACTTCTAGCAGATTCTTTTGCGACAACGAAGATATTCGCTATTTCACCATCCGTGAATGAGCGTAAGGAACAGATTGCCATTCTCAGCTCATCCCACGAAATATCCAACAAGAAGTGGATATCGAACAGCACGAAGAAAGTTCCCGTGGGATCCGAATGCCTTTTATAGATCAGTGTCCCTGCTCGCAGAATCCTGAGAAGCAATGGAGAGGCCTGCGACAAGACTTGGTATGAGCGGTTCCAATCTTCCTGGGTAACTTGGTCAGCCTCGGGGGCTACTATGCTTTCAAAGTAGTCCATGAACTTGTATTCTTGCCAGACTTGTATTAAATCTTCAGGGAGTGGCTGGCTTTTCTGCAGCCAGATCTAAGAAAAACGGTCATAAATGAGTTGTCGAACTTACTTTCAGCCAATTCAGCACGCCATCGATAATTTCATGACGAGGATGGTAACGAAACAACGGTTCTGGATCGAAAGAGCAAAGAAGCGATATCAAGTCTGACGATGGTTCTGAGGAAATTATGTATTCCAATGCAAAGTGCCCATCGAGATACCTTAGAAATATCACGTCAGGGAGCGTTTAGGAAGATTTTGAGCGTGCATTACCAGACCAAATGATCTGCTTGGGTACTAGATGTTTTGGGATACGAGAGTTTTTGGAAAATACAGCGTGACAAGTCTGTCTTGCATGAATCACAGCCAGTACAGAAAATCCCGGCTCGTCGTGGATCTTGAAGAAAGTCATAGAATGATGCATGATGGACGAATATCCCCAAATTGAAGGAATCATCTCGGTTGCCGGAATCTTCCATGATGGAAGGGGATTTTCTTACGTGGATCAAAGAATGCAGCCCACGTAATGTTAAACGAACATCACCCGGCTCCAGCCCGAGAAGCTGTTCAATGTGGCCAATCGACAAATCGAATCTGGCCGTAACGACAGTCAAAATCCGGAGGAGTCGATGGCAAGCAGGAATTTGGGAAAGAATTTGTGTGTACAGCAGGTCAAGTGCAGCAAAAGGTGATTCATCGTCAGCCTCCTTGATGCCCATGATCACTTTGAGCCGCTCCGTGGGACGAAAGTCTCTATCATCGATAAACTTGATGATCGTGGATGCGTAGATGAAATATCCAGATGATTTCTGGACGAGGCTGTCGACGACCTGGGTAGCTGGCCAAGGGAAAGGAATTGCGGCCATGGTTTCGTGGTGTTCTCTGTGAATTCGCGCAAACTCATCGAGAAGGTACTCCCGGACGTCGTCGAAAGATTGGTTGATGTTCATAGCACTATAAATGCCACGAAATTCACTCGGAACAATCTCGCAGATGTGCGGTTCGGGCCTACTGGCGACAAAAAATCGAAGAGGAAGGGAGGCCCCGGGAAGCTCCTGCGAGGGCTAGTCCGAAAAATAGGATTTTTGAGGCCCAAAATTGGCCATTTCTTTGTCCAAAAATAGGATTTTTGAGGCCCAAAATCGCAAATCCTTGTCCTACAGATAGGATTTTTTGAGGCCAGACTCGAAGTTTTTTGACAAATTTTCGTAACTCTTCGGCAGTCTTCGGCCGCTATCCATCAGATTTACCATCTATCATCAGTTCCGATGATTCCGGAACCCCCAGCTTTGTGCCCTCCTCCACGTTCGGCCACAGTCTCGCCCTCCATTGTACAATGAATCCCATCCGTTCACCATTCTCATATTCCGCTCGTCTCGACCCCAGAAGCCTCAATATCGCGCTGTGCCAACAAGCTGCTCCTTTGCCTGCCTGCTCCTGATTCGTCCATGTCGTTGGTGACTTATTTGAAACATTACTCAAAACCTCTCAAACCTTTCTCAATTCTATGTTATTCTCTATGTCTCCTTGAGGTTGCCTAAATATCAGCACGCTTACATCGCATGTCGCAATGAAATGGATGACTCTGACCAAGCCCGGACCGGTCGCAAAGGAGATCAAGAAGCTTACATTGAAGGTCGGGAATGTAAAGAGGACGTAGGGCCCATAGAACTCGCATACCCGAAAAAATTGCTAATTTCCATTGAAATACTTTTTTTTTTTTTTTGGCTGGACACGTGACTACCCTTGTCCACTATAGGATTTTTGAGGCCAGACCGCCACCGAAACTTGGGATTTTTCAGGCCAAAATCCAGGATTTTGAGCGGACTAGCCTTGGCGGAAGCTTCCCGGGGCCTAGGAAGGGATCCTTGGCGAACAGCAGTGCCAATAGAGCGCAGTATCTCGCGCTGAATTTCTTTACCCTCACATTCATCCAGCCCATCGATGACAACGACAAGAATGTGACCAACAAAGGTCTGTCGGCACGGTTCGATTATCAACCTCTGCAGCTGCACCGAAAGAGCTCGGTCGGTGATGGAAGGATCGTGTTCCATAATCAGGGAGACGGTCGCTTTGAATGCCGGGAGAAGGAGAGCGAGTTGATAGGCCAGTGTGGGGAAGAGCTTGTTTCCGATTCCGCGGGACAGATTACCACGTTTGAAGAAGAAACTAGCCCCGAGGCGATTCTGTGCCTCAAGCTTCGCACAGAATGACTGCGCTATCGCTGATTTGCCAGCACCGGCTGGTCCGTGCAGCCAACAAACAGCGTGATCAGAATCGGTGTCGGTCGACCACTTCCACAGATTCTCGAGCATTTCCGTTCGAGTCTCCAAGTGACATCTCGGCTGTGGGAACCTTTCTGCCGAATTGTGAAATGCATCGGCGGCAGCAGCGCGATGGAGGACATGAAAACCTAAAAGACTTCCATTAATTCTGGCTGAGGAGCAGAGGTTTAACGCTCACCTTGTTCGCCGTGATGTTGAATCTGATTCACACTTCCGCCAATATTAATATGCGTTCGATGTTCCCGAGCTGGATACGAGGACTCAGAAACATCTCGCGGCGGACGCCCGTCTTGATCGTGGGTCGAGGAAAATTGGATTGGTAGATGGTCCAACCGATTCCGATTGCCTTGCGGCGAGCGTCCATGGTCTTGATCATGCAGCGAGGAATGTTCGATCGCTCTGCGCTCAGGGATGCGTTGGCAGAGCGCCAGATGAGTTTCGAGTACCTTGCGGCGAATGATCATGGTCTTGACCGTGAGTAGAGGAATCTCCGACGGCTACGCGCTGAAGATGGATTGGTTGGGGGTGCGACGGGTTTAAATCTCCCTGCGAGGAACGACCATGGTCGTGGTCGTGGATTGAGGAATATTCGATGACCCTCTGCTCAGGATGGATTCGGGGGTGGGCCTGGGAGCGATGGTATGGTCGCTGAGGGTGGCAACCGATTACAAGAACGGTCTTGAAGAGATGGCCTCCGAGGCAGACCTGCGACTGTCAATGGCCATGCCAATGATGTAGACTGTGGCATACCGTAAGGCATCATTCTCGCAGCCTCAATCTGCCGCCCATTCCTCTGTGGTCCAACCAACCGACGAGTCGAAGCAGCCAACCCCGATTCAAGGACAGTCAACGGATCGCTATCCAGCCCAATCGCGGACTGCGTGCTATGGATATTCATGTCCCCAGCAACATCATAGAAGTTGCCGCCATGGATTTGGAACCCAGAGGAGGAGTTAATGAGAGGCATGAGGGGAAGAGGCAAAGCTGGAAGAAAAACAGCAGTAGAGCTGTATATTGCGCTGTGCACTGCTTTGACGGGCGATGGTCAAGTGATAAGTAGGAACTGCAGCCGTAGAAGAGGCAGAAATAAACTGGGATCGCATTAATTTCTGCGCAACTCTAGTTTGGATCGATGGTCGAGCCGCTTCGAAGTCCGCATGAGCAAGATCTTCGGTAGAAGCAAAAAGCACAGGTACTAATGGGTTTGGAGGAAATTCAAAATGCCTCAGATCCTTAGACAAACGAACGGTAGGCTGCCAGAGATGGGTTGCTATGATGAAGCGCATTCTCCAACACCGATTCGGAATTCTATGCAGTCTGCAGATCTGGCTCTGTTAGTCCGGCTTTTTTGCAGTGGTCCCAGCAAAAACTTGGAAACGGCGGAGCTCTTAGTGGATTGAAGTATTGAAGCATCCTGAATTATGAATCCACCGACCAGCATTGAATATTAAATCCCAATGAAAATCCCCTATGCTCAGAATTGCTAGAATATGCCAAGACTTGCTTGATGTCAAAGTCAGATATGCCCGAATGTGCTGCCAGTTGCGTAGCGTAGGAAAACGGCTCAAAATTTTTCGAACGTGGGTGACTTTAGTGACTTTGACTTAGCATTTTCATGGAGCACACACGTCATCGCACAGCGCACGGACCATCTCAAATGGGGAGCTGTCGGAGTTTGAATCACTTCTTCTCCTCTACTCCCACCATCTCCCTTGTTCGGCTTGCTCGCCCTCCCTTCTCTCTCCTGCGATCGCTGTCTCTTGGTCGTGTGCGTGCCCAACATGCACCTCCCTGCTTCACAACACTCCATCCTCGCGATGTAGGCCGCCAAAAACGGTGTGTTGGTCCTATCTCATGCGTGTATGTAGTAATGACGCATCCATTCTCCTTATAGCGACCTCAATCCCATCTTCCCAGTTCTATGATGTGTTCTCGGCGGTTGCGCAGTATATTTGTTCGTTTGGTGAGTGTGGATTCAAGTGTGCGATATATCCAGCATGCTAACGCTACTGTACTTTCCCTGCAGGCGGCTGTGGTAATTGGATGCTTCGGTTTCATGGGTAAATCTCGTGAGACCTCCTCGTTATCTCTAACGGCATGTGGCAACTTGCAGCTGTTGTGGTCGCTCGATGATCGCTGGGAGGCACCGAAGCAAAGTTGGCTCATGCATCGCACTACTTTGATACCGGTATGTCCCTATTCGGTGCAGTTCCCGCATATACTCAATCATATTCACGCCACGCAGTTTCTATCATGTCCATTGCTGCGTTGTTCGATACCATTCATCTGTGAGTTTCACCTGGAATCCAATATGTATCTCTGCTCACAAATTATTAGATCCTACCAACTTCTTTCCCTCATGGTTTTCCAGGTCTGTTAGAGATCTGCGTTCGAGGCACGCGAGGCGCGTGGATGGATATCGGGCGGTGGTCACCGCAGTGAGTCGGGGCTTGTGTTAGTTAGACTTTGTCGTAGTCCATTGAATAATATGATTTTTTTCAATTGTTATGACGCAATGGGACCAAGTAAAATAGCAGGGCATATATGGGCGGTGGGCGGTTCAATGCAATTCTGAGCACACACAGAGCACATCTGAGCAAACAGCAGCACATTGAGATCAAAATTTCAATTGCTATAGGCTCATTTTGCCGCTCAGATTTGCCCAGATTTGCCCAACTTCAAGTGGGCAATTGTGAGCAACTGTGGGCAAACCTGAGCATAGGGGATTTTCACTGGGATTAAATGCTCAGCTGCGACTCGGACTCGGGATGATGGATGCGGTTCGAAGAAACACAAGTTGCACCAGTTTGTCCTGATTTGACGTCGGAGTCAAAGTAAGCCTTCTCCATCTTCCCCAACCACTTGACACTAATTTCACGATTTATTCGCCGTCCGTGCCATGAATCGCAGGGTCGATACATAGGGACACAGCTGCTCGAATGTTCACAGAATCCGCAAGACCGAATGCGCAACTCGCTCACTCGCAAGTCTTGAGTTAGGCCGAGTCTCACGCTGGTTCCTGCTACCAGAGCCCAGGCCTATAGGAGGGACTCGAAAGTGTGACGCCCACGCTCACGCATGACGTGAAGACACACCCGTGTGTGCGCAGAGACCACTCGGCGCTGGGCTCAACTCGCATCCAGGCTGAGCAAGCTTAAGTCCGGTTCATGGGCACTTGTCTTCCTGTCCCTGAAAGCTTTAGGAGCCACTGCCTCCGGTGATCTCGAGCGTGGACGTCCACCAACGAGGACCGTGGTGGCCGGACGTCAGCGCTAGCGATGCCACGGTGGCATACAACTTAATCCGCCGGATCCAAAACGCAGACTTTCCTGCCTATGATGGTCACCTACATCCATATACATAGACGATGCCACCCACGCTTACTGCCCTACCTTTGCTCCTCGACCACCGGTCCTCTTCCACCAATTGCAATTCTCGTCTCTCTGGGCTCGGAATCCCTCGGTGCAGATAGGCCACGCCCTATTCATGCGTCACTTCAGGCGTGAGCAGGGCAAGTTCGACGCTCGGGCAAAGGCACACGAGACGCACGAGGCAAAGGCGTACGTGTAGAGGCTACGTCCACCTCCAGCAATGATTCTGATCATCGGGCTTTCCCCGTCTGAGTCCGAGTTCAAGCCCGCCTCGGCAAGTTCTGAATGCCTCAGGCTCGCTCAGCTTCGGCTTCGGACGCAGAAGTGCTGCAATTGTACGCGTCCGCAGGTCCACAAAAGGCACTGGGACTGTATAACTAGCGAGGTACGAGCTAATTGTTATAGCGTCTGTCTGAGAGAGACTACAGGGACTGATACTTTTTCTGCGTCGCGGTGCGAGAGTTTGGGGAGGTACTACCTCCAATGGGACCGAGAGCGGACGTCGAACGAAATGGATTAACCGCTCGACCGATCAGCGGTTTCCGGATTGCGGAACGTGAGTAGAGGCCCAGGCTTGGCGTACGGCTCTCCTCATACTTCGACTCGCTTACGCTACCTCCATGGATCCGGTCGACACATACGCATGCACACACGCACGCGCGCGCACGCTGGCAGGTTAATCTGCTCCTTACTCCCTCCCAGCCAAGGCTCGATACTCACCAGCTTCCGTCTCTGTTTGAATCCCTCTCGGTGCAGATAGACTGTACCCCACCGGATTTCCGTCCCGTGCTTCGACTAGCATACGGTATGTAGTGTGTACGCATACGATCGCGAGCTCTAAATGGGTTGACCAAGGTTTGACAAGTAACTGAATTCATTATTCGCGTTCGACATACAAACAAACGCGTGAGCCGGAAAAAAATGAAATCATTATCATGCGCCGACGCTATCAAAAATCGACTCAAGAAAGACAGGGTATCATCCACCTGTCAGTTCGACAATATTAAAACCGAGGTTCAACACGAATATTAATCGCACGATTCGTTGTACTCCCTCTGCAGGTACGCGCCTCGATAATCCACCGTATGCACTGACAAGTTGAGCAGTTATGGGATACCGTTGCCGCACTCTTGTGTTGATTTCCGATGTGGTTACCCACGAAATCCGGGTGTTTTGGGCTTTCACCTGGTGCGATTGGTCCACCACCATTATTCCTGGGACGATACGTACTATTGCAGCCCTTCGATCTCGGGACTCGCCCTCGACAGAAATCGTAATCAAGTCCATTGCGCATTCCCTGACATGTTTCGCCCTCTACGTCTACTCGTTCGACATCGCGAACCAGATCAATGGTGTAGACGAGGACCGCATCAACAAACCCGACCGCCCCCTTCCCTCCGGACTCGTGCCGCTGCAAGGCGCGTATATCCGCTGGTACGCCACAACCCTCTTGCTCCTTGCCGTCGGCGCAGCGGGTGGAGTCTTCCTGTGGACCGTACTATGGGTATTCGACACCATCTACCTCTGTTTCTGCGGCGGTCACAAGCACTGGTTTCCCAAAAACGTGGTCTGCATGTCCGTGGGCTGCTTGTGCCTGCTGCAGTTGGCGTGGGGGGCTCGTTGCGCCGTTTGCGGTGCGCGAAACACGCTGGTCGGCCATCCTGAGTTGCGCGACTGGCATTGTTGCGAACCTCCAGGATCTGCGGGACGTAGACGGAGACAAGGTTTCAGGACGCCAGACATTGCCCGTCGTCCTCGGGGACGATTTCCGCTGGGTCATGGCGGTGATCCTCTGCGCCGTACCGTTCGTTTGTTGGCTGTTTGATTTTTTGGTTGGGTATTGTGGACTCGGATTGGCGGTCTCAATGCTCTACGTAGCGTATCGCGTGGTCTCCGGGGACTCGAAGGAATATGACCACCAAACATATATGGTATGTTTAGGCTGTTTTCAGGTCAGACTGCGCTAATATGTTAGATTTTCACATACATCTATTGTGGCTGTATTGCCGTTCCGGCGATTTTCCCCATGGCAAGCCTACAACATATTCCAATTCTCAATACTGACACTCTTCAGAGCTCCAGTTCGGCAAGCACTTGAAGTTGAATCCTCGTCGGTGGTTCGTTCGTTTAGACCGGTCCATGAACTCTGTCGATACACAGACCACGTTCGGCTGAATGGCCCCTGAATTTCGTTCCAAAGTTGGGTGAGCTGCCATTCACACCACGCATCGAACACTCGGAGGGCAATTAGCGAATATGTAGAAGCAAAATGGCTGCGATCATCCAACTTCATCGCAAGATATGTAAATGTGGTAAAATTGCTATTCAAGTGAAGTTTGCTCGAGAGGATCCAGTCAGTTGCCCCGAAATTTGGGCTTGAATCCGACTTGGTTACAACGCACGTCCTGCAACGAGTGCACACATGATCGTGCCCCTTCGCATCCGATCGGCGACACGCTGCTGACATTTTCTATTGTATGTTGTATGCATGCTTCGAGCTTGTCTTCGGCCAGAACCATCCCGGGCCCACTCACAACCAGAGTACCCGCTCGCGCGAACGCACTCGGATTCAGAGTTGCTGCCTCCCGAAATTCACAACTGATATAATTATCAACTCACGCGAAGTTGAACCCGCTCTGCCAAGCCAAGCCCTTGTCGCGGTTCCGGATCAAACGTCGTCTGCCCTCGTCTCGTCAGCCAAGCTCGAGCTCGTCCTTTATAGCTGACTTGTACCTCAGAGGCTACATTCCGTCATCCCACATTTCCGACATACATACCTATCTCCTCCTTCCCTCCATAGATACTGAATCGTCCCTCCGTTTTCTGAATCCGGGCTCAGTTCAGTTCAGTCACTTGCTTATATATGACGTCAAATTCAAGTTCCACATCGTAAGTAGAATATATTATCTTGAGCTGAAGACGTGCATTCATGATCGACAATGCAGGACTCTGATCATGATCATGAACGGCGAGCGTCTTTGTTGGGTGAGTGCCCACATGTGAATTCACCAGGGTGCGTGTGCGTGTGCGTCAGTCCAACTGCACTCAGACTACTTTCAAATCTTCATATTATGATACATACTCGTCGGACGGACGCGTTTCCAAATAAATATATAGGAATGCATGTAACCCTGAAGGGCAAGTAAGCCAATGTACATAATTAGATGATCTGCATCGACGTCCGTCATTTTCCGGCTTTCGTCCCAATCACAAGCTTGCATGCGCACCGCACCGATTAGATCAAAAGTACCTCAGTGCCGCGCAAGTCCTCCGAGTTGTCTTCCCTTTCAAAGTCCAATTATATCTGATATTAGACCGAGTATAATAATAATAATATGTACCTCTCGATACCATCCTAGTAGTATTGAATTTTTGGAGCGGTAACAGAAGTTGGAGACACCTTTCTGTGCATGTGCATCTGCACGACACGGACACGCGGGCCTTCCAACTGGGCACTGTTTTTATGCGTATGGTCCAAACAGTGTGATACCCCCGCTTTTCAGTCGGATTTAACGGCAGCTGCTTACAATCACTGCTATATATATACAAGCACCACTACATATAGTACCAAGTTTGTAATATCGCGCATCGTTGTACGATGCGCGAGAATGCGAAAATGGCGCGTCGCGTCGCGTGATATTTCAATGACGCGCGCATGCCACGTGAGCGCGACCCTTTCGCATCCCGATCGGCGCGAGTCGGTCCGTGTCGACAAGAATTTGTTTCTGGGCATTTACATGTATGGGCCTAAGTCACTGATGTCAGGCCGTAGTATCACGTACGGTTTTGCACTGTACAGTGATCCAGCGGGCTGACTTACCAAACTGATGGGTGTGTGATTTTACGGCGCGTGACCACTGCCCTTTGCTTTTCAACCTTGGCAGTCAGTTCCTACTGCCGCCTCTGCCTCTCGACGCTGGCTGTCAGATCCCACCGCTGCCCTTGCTTTCGACCTTGGCAGTCAGTTCTTACAGCCGCCTTTGCCTCTCGACGCTAGCTGTCAGATCCCACCGCTGCCCTTGCTTTCGACCTTGGCAGTCAGTTCTTACAGCCGCCTTTGCCTCTCGACGCTGGCTGTCAGATCCCACCGCTGCCCTTGCTTTCGACCTTGGCAGTCAGTTCTCACAGCCGCCTTTGCCTCTCGACGCTGGCTGTCAGATCCCACCGCTGCCCTTGCTTTCAACCTTGGCAGTCAGTTCTTACAGCCGCCTTTGCCTCTCGACGCTGGCTGTCAGATCCCACCGCTGCCCTTGCTTTCGACCTTGGCAATCAGTTCTCACAGCCGCCTTTGCCTCTCAACGCTGGCTGTCAGATCCCACCGCCGCTCCTTGCTTTCGACTTTGGCAGTCAGTTCTTACAGCCGCCTTTGCCTCTCGACGCTGGCTGTCAGATCCCACCGCTGCCCTTGCTTTCGACCTTGGCAGTCAGTTCTCACAGCCGCCTTTGCCTCTCGACGCTGGCTGTCAGATCCCACCGCCGCTCCTTGCTTTCGACTTTGGCAGTCAGTTCTTACAGCCGCCTTTGCCTCTCGGCGCTGGCTGTCAGATCCCACCGCTGCCCTTGCTTTCGACCTTGGCAGTCAGTTCTTACAGCCGCCTTTGCCTCTCGACGCTGGCTGTCAGATCCCACCGCTGCCCTTGCTTTCGACCTTGGCAGTCAGTTCTTACAGCCGCCTTTGCCTCTCGACGCTGGCTGTCAGATCCCACCGCTGCCCTCGCTTTCGACCTTGGCAGTCAGTTCTTACAGCCGCCTTTGCCTCTCGACGCTGGCTGTCAGATCCCACCGCCGCTCTTGCTTTCGACCTCGGCTGTCAGTTCTTACTGCCGCCTCTCCTTTCCACCTTGGCAGTCCAGATTCCACCACCACCTTCGCATCTCGATACTGGCAACCAGGTCCTCCCGCCGCTCCTGCCTGGTGTTTAAATTTACTCGTTTTTCAGGGTGCTTGTCGGCTCTGTGGTCCATGGTGGGCTTCCTCTAAACATACACTTGATGCGATTCTCATTTGTGAGGGAAATCCTGGTTCGATTCCAGGCAGAGCCATGGCGAGCGCAGTGAGAAGTTTATTCTTTTTGGCTGTAAGTATCTTCATCCGCAACAGCTTGGCCGTCATGTTTAACAGCCGCGCAGTCAGATCCCACCGCTACTTGCTTTCGACCTTGCTACCTTGACTGTTAGGTCCTACCGCCGCTCCTTGCTTTCGACCTCGACAGTCAGTTCTTACAGCCACCTTCACCTTGCCACATTGGCTGTTAGATCCCACCGCCGCCCTTTGCTTCCAACCTCGGCAGTCAGATCCCACCGCTGCCCCTCGCTCGACCCTGGCAATCAGTTCTTACAGCCGTCTTTCCCTCCCGATGTTGGCAGTCAGATCCCACCGTCACCCTTGCTTTCAACCTCAGCTGTCAGTTCCTATAGCCGCCTTCGCCTTGCCACATTGGCTGTTAGATCCCACTGCCGCCCTTTGCTTTCGAGCTCGGCAGTCAGATCCCATCGCCGCCCTTCGCTTTCGTCCTTGGCAGTCAGTTCCTACAGCCGCCTTTGCCTTGCCACTTTGGCTGTTAGATCCCACCGCCACCCTTTGTTTTCGACCTCGGCAGTCAGATCCCACCGCCGCCCTTGCTTTCGACCTCAGCAGTCAGTTCCTACAGCCATCTTTGCCTTGCCACTTTGGCTGTTAGATCCTACCGCCGCCCTTTGCTTTTGACCTCGGCAGTCAGCCGTCTTTCCCTCCCCACGTTGGCAGTCAGATCCCACCGCGGCCTTCGGGCGGTCGGATCTGACCGCCCCTGACTTAGGCGTTTTGCAGATGGTCTGATCACCTTTGTTCCTCTTCTCTCGACCAACCCATGTCATTTGAGGATTCTTTCGGACGATTGGCAAATGACCTCGTCCTGCGTGCCAAACTCAGCATGCAAATGGGGGAACTTTTACCCTACGACGGCCCTCTCGTGCGACTCATCCTACAAGAACAACACGATCTCAATGCCAGGCTTGGCGCAATGGAGGCGGCAGGAGTGACGGCTTCGACGCATGAGCGCTGGCCCATGCTCGTCATTCTTATCCGTGTGGTTCACCAGAATAAACGTGCCTTTTGGCATATCATTCCTACCGCCTCAGTGCGATTCGCACAGCCTATTGGGCAGCAGGTGGCGCTATCGCTCACGTCCTAGCGACACATGAGCGCAATATGTCCACTCACGAGGTGCAATACCTCCGCGGCTTTCACGACTCCGTCATACAATACCGCGATGCCCTGTCGGCCACCGACGTAGTCGACCTCAACATGAACATCGAAGACCCACCGCGGGAATCGGTTTTCGCAACGGTGGAGACGGTGGTGGAATGTGGGCCTCTCTACATCGAGTCAGGCTTGATTGACTTCAAGCTGGGCCATCGCTACGTTTTTGGTGAAGCAGCAGATCGAGCATCTTATTTTACAAGGCTACTTGCGGGAGGTCTGATCAGAACATGGAATTTCTTGTCGTTACTACCAATATACAAATTTTTGTTTCGACTACGAATATGTACACAATTCTGGGGCGACGATGAACAGCAAATAGCATTACGAGAGATTTGTTGTGACCAGTCCGACTAGCAAGGAAGCGATACGAAAAGAGTTCCTCATCTGCGGGCTACGAATCCTTCCGAAGAGTCGTCCGACCACCACGGACAGAAAGCGACCCATGGCTCGGTAGTCCCGTGCCTGCATCGAGCACGAGAAACAGTGTCAAAGGAATACCACGACGCCTGGACGGGTGATCCGCACTCGCAAGAAGGAGCCCCATAACAGAGAACGCCAGCAAGGAAGCGTGGGCGTCAATCGCGGCGTCTGGAAGTACTTGTGAGGCTTTTCATCAACACATGAAATAAAGCACGTACAGTCTTTTTGTTCCTGCGAGAGGCTCGCAGCATCCCACTGCGACGTTTGCTGCTCTTTGGACATCGTGTATCTCAGCGCATGCTGGACGATCACCGACAGCCCCGGCTCATTCGCAAAGGGCATCCCCGGCATGAGGGTGGTTGGGTACGCAAGCCTAGCGACGAGACCTAATGACACTCCGGACATGAGATTGACACGGAACGAGTCCCATAGGCTCTGGGCATCCGCTGTATTTATTCATTTTATCAACAGCATACGGTTGCTGCAACAACTAAACTTACAGAAAATGCCTGCAGACACCTTGAGTATATCTTCGTTCTCGCAGATACGGACAAGCTGGGAGGGCAAAGCTGCGCGCTAGTCAGAGAGTGAGAGGAATTGCTAAGGGCACGCTCACCAGCCATGGCATGGAGATTGATGAGATAGACCTGGCCTTGTTCAGTCGCGATCTGGACGAGACAGACTTCAACTTCGTCCCAGTCTGGGACGAAGGTGAGGCTTTCCTCGATCTCCTTGCGCAGTTTTTCCTTCTTCTGGGATTTGCTCAGCTTCGGCCTCGGTCTCTGCACCGATTCGGTATCCAGCGCAATCACCGCACCCGCCTGGATCGTTGAGAGGTACCGGTTGGCCTCCTGTTCCGTCGTGATGTACACATATGGAGGAATTGGATAGGGCAGTGGGGACGCAGATACCACATCACTCGCTACATCGCTAGCCACATCTGCAGAAACAGCCACTGGTGAATTCGAGGGGGAGAGACGGGCGGCGGCCGATGCAGTGGAGAATCAAGTCGATGAGGGTGGTCATGGTAAGAGGAAAGAATCGAAAGCCACGTCGACACAATTGCTGCGGCCATGTGCGGCGGTGGACGGTAGGATCTGACTGCAAGACCCAGTGCCAGAAATCAGCAGTAGGATCCTACCGCGAGATTGAGCCACCACCGAAGTTGGCGGTGAGATCCAACAGCCAACGTGAGTGAATGTGTTGGCTGTAAGATCTGACTTCCGTGGCGAAGCAGCGAGTCGGCAGTGGGATCTGCCTGCCGGACTCAGTGCGCGAGTTGGCAGTCATAACGGACAGCGGGATTGACATAGATAGAGAGTTGGTAGTGGGATCTAACTGCCAAGGTAAGTGAGCAACTTCCCCCGTGGACGACCAGACCAAGTTCAGCGCCCTACCCCTGTTCGTCTGCAGAAGCCTCTTTCAAGTCTAAAAAACAGGCCCTTATTCGTCGTTTTTCACTTTTTTCGCCACCAACCTCTAGTTTTTTGGTTCATCGTATTGGGCGCGATGAATCACGCTCCAGTCCGAATTAGTGGAAGAAATATAGTCAAAGATACCTGGTGCGGAGTGCATACCAACGCGACAAGTGTTGCCGAGCTTCCAAGACGAGACGGTTAAGGCAATAGGAGGTTGATAATTGCTGACAAATACATCAACTGCATCTACTACCAACGCTTTCTACCAACCTACGCCTCATCTTGTTCCATAGCCTTCTTGACCTCCATCTCAATCGGAAACTCCAGCCTGAAACCCTTCTCGGGATCTAGCTTCATGGCATTGTTCAATCCCTCTACCGATCGCTTGACTTGACGCAAACGAAGACGGAGCGCATACGCAGGCGTACCCCACGCCGGTTCGACGCAAAAATAGTCGTCGACCGTGAGGCCTGTGGCGGAAAAAAGGGCCTGGTCGAAGAACGCACGGTGACGAGGGCCAAAGACATCGCCTTTCATGTCCTCCTCCACCAGGAACTCGGGGTTTTTCGACATCACCTTCCACGTCTTGAACCAAATGAAATCCATGAATGCAGTGTCCTCATCGCACCCACAGTCTAGGAACCCCGGTCTCTCTGGTGGGATCCGTTCGGTTATTTCGCCCTTCTTGGTTGGCTCCTTGTTCTTGGGTTTTAGGAGGCCCGGCTTGGCAACTCCCTCGACATCATATTTCGACGTCGCATGCCCGTCAGTCACCTTTGCCTCCACATTGTTCCTCTTCTGCTCATGGAAGCGACAGTGCGTGAAGCCGTGCATGTCGGTAAGGATGTGCTTCGATACCTTCCTCGACATGGTCGCACACTCTGGTAAAACGTCTGTCACCCATCGGAGAAGCGGCGAAACGAAGGATTCAAAAGGATCTTCCTTCCCGGGAGGTGCATTGTCGTAGGCTATGAGGGCGGCCCAATTACGTCTGGATACAGATCAGCGCATATATGGTGCAAAACTTGGGTACGCACCTTCGTTGTCCTCCCTCCATTTCTCGGGGGTTTTGCCATCGAACAATTCCTTGCTCGAGGCCTCTGCCTCCGGAAGGAACGAGACGCCCACTTCTGCTCGATCATCTTGGGCAGTCCCGACGATTCGCCTTTTTGAGCTGTGAGTCATGATCAGTCCCATTCACACAATTCACTCAAAATAGGATCGCAGCCACCTTTGCGGTCATCCTTCTTCGGAGCCTTGTTGCTGTTGGCCAAGGGCTTCTCGTCCTCGTCCTTAACTGGACCCTCACCGAGCTGCACCTCGTCCTCGTCCTCAGCTAGATCGTCACCGAGTTGCACCTCGTCTTCATTCTCAGCTGGACCCTCACCGCGGTCGGCGGCCATGGCCTTCTTTGCTTCTGCTTTGACTTTCAAGAGATGCGCCCTTTCTTTCTTCGATGGGTTTAGGTGTCTCAGCCGGTAGTTAGCGTTGACCAGGAGCCCGGCCATAAGGTTTGCATACCCTTGCAGTGGGTTCTCTCCCTCCGCACCGCCGGTCTCACCGTCCGATGGCGGGGCATCCTCGATCTCCTGCAGAGCGAACATTATTTCATCCTCTGACGAACAGTGAGTACTCTTGATCTCAGGATCTTCATCCCACTTACCGCCGCCGCTGAGTTCTTCATTCGTTCTCCTCTTCTTCCCGGCACCACCCGTTTTTTCTTTTCCCTTCCCCTTCACCGCCTTGTCGCCCTCTGATAAGCAGTGAGTACGGTTATCGTCTGGATCGTCATCCCGCTCACGCTTTTCTAATTTCCTCTTCCTAGCTTTCTTCCCCTCTTCCGCGTTCTTCGTGTCCTCCACCACCTTCGCCTCCTCCGCCTTCTTCGCATCGTCCGCCGCCTTGGCATCGTCCGCCGCCTTCCCATCGTCCACCGCCTTCCCATCGTCCGCCGCCTTCCCATCGTCCGCCGCCTTCCCATCGTCTGCCGCCTTCACATCGTCCGCCGCCTTCCCATCGTCCGCCGCCTTCCCATCGTCCGCCGCCTTCCCATCGTCTGCCGCCTTCACATCGTCCGCCGCCTTCACATCGTCCGCCGCCTTCACATCGTCCCGCCGCCTTGGTATCATCCCCCGCCTTCATATCGTTCCCTGCCTTCGCATCGTCTGCCGTCACCTGGGCTTCCGGTCCACTACTGCTGTATCTAGCGCAATCTCCTTATCAAGGATAGCGCTGAGCTTGCTCGATAGTTGCCCCGCCGATAGTTGCCCCGCCGATAGCTGACTGGCCTTCAGCGCCTCCTCAGCAGCTGTGAGATTCTTGACAGCCTGAGCGTGTTTGGTTTTGGCCTTGTCGAATACTGTGCGAGCGGCTTTTTTGCGCGCTGTTCGTTGTTTATTACCTGACTAATTGATAACTATTTTATGAGCGACGTACCAGCGGGCCCATTGCCCTGTTGGGCTTTGACGTCAGCCAGTCTTTTCTTTTCAAGAGTTTTCTCTGCATCTGCAAGTTCTTGCCGTGCATCATAAACGGCTACACAACAACAATTTCAACGGGCTGTGGATTACATGGAAGATAAGCAGATCATTTCAGACCTCTGAGAAGTTTTGGGTCGGCGTCTTGCATTTTGGTGTCGTCCGGTTCGGACGGTGTGAGTGGTTCGTGGTCCATGTCCATGTCGGTAGGCGAACAAAGAGACGATATTGATCCATCAAAAGCACGCGGACGTTTCCGTGGCCATTTGGGGAATTTTCAAGAGTCACCAAATGTCTTCGACTTTTTCTACACATACACACAGTCGGAAGGAGGAATATCGGAGCGCGTCGAGTGAAATTTGAGCGAAATTCCATGGATATCAAAAAAAACTCGTTACGGCTTAATCATGAACTCGTTGTCCATTCTACCTGCTCGACTCCGTGGCTTCCCGCTTTGATGCGCATCAAAGGCACATGACCACTTCGCCTTCAACCCTTCGTCGAGCTCTCGTTCTTGAAAATAACAACCGGAAAAATCGAAAAAAAAAAATCAGTAAGTTGACAGTCAATACGATGAATGTCTAGGGCATGAAAATCGGTTTTACTGCTCGTGAGATACTCAAGAACTAAGCAATTTTGATCTTAAACTTCAAATTTATATTCCTCCTGTTCGCTCCTGTACAATTATGGCTAGTTTTTTTGCCCACTTCTGTCATTTACGATACAATGGACATAAATATGCTTTAAAACCTCGATGCAGCGCATGCCATTCCACCTACCCAGCTGAGAACTCGTTACGGGCCTATCACGAACTCGTTGCGGCTTCAGGCTGATTTGTCTGACTTCGTACTCCATGAACCTTTCATAATTTGGTCTTTTGATGCGCGGTGCGTGTATTTGGGATATTTAACTACATTCTGAAATATTTGTGTGATTTCTAGATAGACATGGATAATGTACCCTCGTCCTCAATTTGTG
Organism: Mycena sanguinolenta; assembly: GCA_014462675.1. NCBI lineage: Eukaryota > Fungi > Basidiomycota > Agaricomycetes > Agaricales > Mycenaceae > Mycena > Mycena sanguinolenta. The sequence goes on along the minus strand of JACAZH010000067.1, from coordinate 158,283 downwards.
CCCGAAGACGGTCCATGTTTACGTTACGATTTTTGAACTCGACCACTATCGTCTCAAGACAGACTTTTTTTCCTGCCATTCCTATCGTCACAAGCCGTGTTATACCTTATCGGCTCCTTATAGAATCTCAATACAAGCCAGCGTCTATGGCGAATTCCAAGAAATCGGCAGCAGCACGGGGCCTAGCCAAGTACGCTGCTGACGCGCATCGTCGTTCTGCTGCTGCATACCGCTGCAGGTGAGCTGTAACTACATTGTGTGCTCCTCCCATTCATGTTGTGTTCAGGAATGCTGAGGCACTTCGAGAGAAGGCGCGCACAAGAATGGCAATGTATTATCGTTATAATTGTCAGACTTTCATAATTTTGTTCACGCAATGAATCTCTAGGTATCGGCAACGGCTCAAGGAGCACGAAGGGGAGTGGGAGAATCAAAAGGAACGTGCTCGCGCATCAGACCGGAAGTATCGTGAAAGGTGTGTCTAACCTTTTTTCATTCACTTTCTAGTTGTAAATAAGGGATACATCGGGATGGCAGACATGCAGACTCGATTGCGCAGAAGCAGCGCTACTGTCGTCAAGAGTGAGGCTTATGTTTTCTTCCTGAGATTTTTGCACTCATTTCTAGTAGAGCATTTATTGAAAAGTACGGACGGCAGGCCTACGAAGAGCGTCAGGTTCGGGAGCAGGAGGTCCGCGCGCAGAAGGCCGCAGCGATCACTCAGGAAGTCGCCGAAGAGCAAGCTCGAATTGCAGCGCAGCAAGCTCGCCGGGCTTGTTTGGTCGATTATGCGGAGGGCTTTGTCGCGTCCAAGAAAAAAACTGCTCGAGGCAGAGGCTGCTCACAATCGTTCTCTCGCGTTGAACCACATGTCGTAGATAAGTCTAATGAATTATGCATTCTTCTATGTAGTCTTGTACGGGTTACTGTTGCGCTCCATTCTTCCTTTGAGCCAGTTTAAGCTGAGCTCTCAGCGCCTCGAGCTCCAAGCGGCTAACTTCGATCTCTTCAGCACGTAAATCCCGCTCCTGCTGCGCATTTTGCGCCTGGCGTTCGGCATTTCGTGTGGCTTCTTGCGCTGCTGCAAGAGCTGCGTTCGCTGCGTCTCGATGCTCCTCCGCCACCAGAAGACGACGATGCATGTCCTTGCTCTCTTGATTGCGCGCGGCCAAGAGGGTGGCAAAGGTGTTGTTGAAATGATTGACAATCTGTTCGGCATCCTGCTTGGCCTCTTTCAAGAAGCGGGGGGATGTATAATGCAGATATCCCCCTTGACCGAACATGTGCTGGGCGCTGAAGTGCAACCAGCATCCGGTCTCGTGGGATACGCGTTCACACTGTGATATCAGGTCAGATTCTTATATATGGTGTATCCTATTAACACATACTCGCTCCATAATGTCGGATACACAACGCAAGAAGCGTGCACTCGCGCGCACCTGTTCCGTGAGAGGGGGACGCAATGATTTATTACGGACAATGGCTACAAAGCTATCATGTGGACGTGCATGGACAGGAACGGGCGAAAGGACACACCAAACGGTTTATTGCCTCGCCTGGCTCCGCTCACCACTCCATATATAGGATCTCTTGCTGAAACTCGGGTTCGTTGCCGTCGGTGGGGACCGTGGAGAGATTCAGCATCCGTGTCACTGTCCGCGGGTGGTGGGGGCTCAGTGTTCGACGGTGGAACGGTGCCACCGGAGTTCGAAGCAGCCTGATTGCCCGAGGACTCCGCAGTCCGCGCGGTGACACCGCTAGATACGTTTGCAACAGCAGCAGATTGATTCCCTAGGTTGGATACATGTAAGAACAGAATGAGATAGCAGTGTTCAAACGTGAGTACCACTATGTGAGGTGACTGAAGCAATAGCGAGGCTGGATGCATTGTGACCTCTGGTTTGGAGCAAGACTGGGTCAATCTGGCGCCAAGATCAGTTTTGGCAGATAATCTCATGTGTCGACGTACCGAACTATGCCAGCGAAGTTTGGGCCCACGGTTGAGCGTGGAAAGGGCCTCCGCCAGGCAAAAGCCAGCGATAACTTGGTGGCAAAGGTGACGGGGGATGCCTCGCTCTGCCCATTGAGTGAAATGCGTCAGTATAATCCAGTCCAATACTCCTGAGCGACATACCGGGCGCTGCTGGATTGTCTTGAGACATGGGCGGAGGGAGGAACAAAGTTGTAGATGATGTGGCAGTTGGCACAGTTGCTGGCTGCAGGATCTCATTACCGGGAAGTGGCGGCGTGGCGGTCAGACCCTGCAGTGGACTGGCTGTCTGATCTAACCACCAAGCATTGACGGCGGGGCTCGTTGTCGGATCTCACCGCCAGGCATTGGCAGCAGGGCTCGCTCTCAGATCTCACTGCCAGGTATTGGTGGCAGGGCTCGCTGTCAGATCTCACCGCCAGGTATTGGGAGCAGAGCTCGCTGTTAGATCTCACCGCCAGGCATTGGCAGCAGGGCTCGCTCTCAGATCTCGCTGCCAGGTATTGGCGGCAAGGCTCGCTGTCAGATCCCACCGCCAAGCATTGACGGCGGGGCTCGTTGTCGGATCGCACCGCCAGGCATTCGGGGCAGTTAGATTTTGCAACGGGTGTTAATAGTGATTGACTTACTCATGGATAACCATGTACCATACATCTCGTTGGATACTCCGCCGCCGTCTCCTCAGAGTCGCATTCAGCTAGATGACGCAACACCTACTCAGAGCTGCATTCAGCTCGGGAACTCGGGACCTTTGGAATGTAAATTGACAACCCCAACTCGAAAGCGGCGTTATGCAGGCAGTGGCACGAAACGAGCCGAAGCCAAAAAACCCCCGCACAGCACCTCAAAATGAGATGAGCGAGGAAGGCCCTGCCTGGGACTCGGCAGCAGAGGCTCTGCTGACAGGGAATGATCCTGTTTGGAACAGCCCAGAACGACCATCGAACGAAGACGTGGATGAACAGACTCAGGGCCAACGTGGAATGGGATACCTGGAATATTGTGAGAACATCCAAGAAGAAGGAGGGGCGTTCTATCAGATCGGATCTGACTTGTTCGTGGTGAATGGTTGGGACCCACAGAGGAAGATTTCCAAAGTACGCTGGCGCACTTTTATCCTGTAATGTATTATTGTTCAACTTTTTCAAAGGGTCTCTTGGTTTCATGTTCAGCGAACTACAATTGGTGACAACGAAGTTGTGGCGTGCCAGTGTTCATTAAGTACGCCCAGCGAGGAATGTGTCCACCAACAGTTTCTTCGCGATAACGGCGACGAACTGTTTCCCTTGGACGCCAGTTTCGCCAGCCGTGTTGCAGATGCCGTGCTGTTTTCGCGTCAAGAGCTAGATGAAGGTGTTTTCACAAATCATTTCTCTTCGCCCTCTCCCAATTCCCGGTCTCTAAATGGACGAGTCATCGTGGTGTACACCGGAGACGACACAGGAACCGGTCAATGGCTTTGCATGAAGGACTCGAGCAACCAGGGATGTTGGCATATCTCCACGTGCCGGGATTTGCTCCAGAAGCTGATTCGGGTGGATCCCGCTGCAACGGACGAGACGGTGGTGGATGGATCAAGCATCGATTATTCGGGTATGTGGCAGTGCCATTGGTTGCCGCCTATAATCTCATCCTGTATCAGTGCCTCGAGCACGACGGGCGGCCCTCGAGCGGCAGGCGGTGTCCTATCTGCCGATTTCTCCACCGCCTTGGGCGTCTCTGTCGACAGACCCTCAATTATATGACCGTGCACCGGCTTTAGAACGCTGCCCAGACGCTCTGCGCCTCAATGACATTTCAACCTGCTGCTGTTCCGAACCACGGCGTCGGTATGATCCAGCGCTACCAGTCTTGCAGATGAAATGCACTGTCTATGGCTTGTTTCGGGCATGGGAGACCCCGATCGAGCTGCAGGCGTGCTCAAACCCTCGCTGCCATCATAGATACATTGGGCCGGACAGTCGAGAACATGGCATCTTTAATTACAACAATCGAAAGCTCTTTGCGCACGACTTACTCGACGCAGTACACTCCGGCATATACATCATCAGAAACCCCTTTCTCTGCCTGGGTCTCTGTCGTCGCCGACGCTACGAACTACACAGCGGACACTTGGAGTACCCGTTCGTGACGGCCGAAGTTTTTAGGGCTGTATGGTTCTCATATGTCAAGCTGCAGTATTTGGAGGGCAGCATGATGTGTCCTCACTGCGGCCCATGTCCCGAAAAACACGATTTGGGACGGAGTTACCTTGGCTTTCAACCGGAAGCATCTGTTGCCCAGCCTGGAACCTCCGACGAAATCCCAACCCGATTCTATCGAGTGGAAAACGACGCGATACTTGCCTAGTCAGCAACTTGTCCCAAGCAAAACGGTTCGGCGAGCAGTATGGCATGTGCTCACAGGAGGGCCGCTGACCATGGCCCGAATAAAGGCCGCCGCTCTCCCGCTTTCGGAACCGGAAGACCCCAACGAGGAGGATGACGAGGATGAGGATGAAAACGAGGAAGATGGCGAGGTTCAGAGTGGCTCTGGAGCATCTGAGAAAAGGACTCGAGCGCAGAAAGTGGCTGCTAGGACTCAGCAGGAATTGTTAGAGCGGTTGCAAGCGATCCCAGATGCCGTTGCAGGCCTCTCCCAAGTCTGCCCTGCCTTGGGGACTCTGTTTGAGTTGAAATTTGGAGAGGTCTCGGTAATTCAGGGGAAGGTTGCGCCAGATGTCTATCGGCGTTTGTTCTTGCAGGTACGTATATTTCCCGGAAGACTGCGTATCGCTAACGGGCTAAATTGGCAGATCACGGCAGAGGAGTCGGTCCTTCAGATGACCACAAAACCCGCTCTCGATGCCCTGGAAGTTTTCGTAACCCAGCCCACCCATCGAAACGCATCCGCGTTGGTGGAAATACCCGCGATCCATGAGCTGTTGACTCATGAGAAAAATTCCACACTCCTATTCCCGGAGACAACAGTTGAAGTCTGCCGGTGGATCCTGGATCGCGGGAGGATGGTTCTGAGTTCGTTGATCAAAGGCCCGGAACCTCCGAAGATAGACGAGGGCGTCGAGAAACCTTGGACTGAGGTAGGATTCATCGTACTCTGCGAGGAGCAGAGTGGACTGACGCTCCGACTTTCAGACTGGTTGCTGCTATGGTGTACCAAAAATTAGAGAACGGCCACAGTATCCCAAGTTGAAGCATGATCTCAACAACGATGTTGGAGGCAAACGTGGCGCCAAATGCTCCAAGTTTTACTCTCAGTACGGAGAGCGACGATTGACAGGAGGAATAATGTGCGTGTGGTGTACCCACAGCATCTGCTACGGATTTCACTGCATTCCAAGGGGGGAAGGACGCAATGATGTTTTCTCTGCGTTGATTACTCGATGGGAGAAGGCTCCTAAACGGGTAATCTACGATTTCGCCTTGCGCCTTGGGACCGTACTGCATGACTCGCGAGCCGGCTTTTTTTTGCTAACACGCAGTTTCTCATTGACGACTTCCACTCTGTGGGTCACACAAAATGTTCAGCAGCTGCCTTTCTCAAAACTCATTGCAATGTGGACCCCCGTCTAGCTTACATCAACTCCAGCGCAGGCGAGTGTGGAAATAGCGGTCTCGGTCGGATTCGCAAGTCTGTTAGTTATATGTCACAGGGGGAGAGCAATCATCTACACTAGAGTATTCTTATGTATTTGGAATCGGCTACGTGTACGGAACCTGAATGGAATGCATACTATTCATTAAGTCCAAAATCCCCGTCATTCGCAGTTACTGATGTGGAAAGGTAAAGGCGATAGTGAGATAACGTCGAGAGATCAATGGCCGGCGGTAGGATCTGATTGCCCACGTTGAGACGTGAAAGTAGAGATAAAAAGAATGGCTCTACCTGGAGTCGAACCAGGACCTGCCTCTGAAAATCCTCGAACAAACGCCAAACACAGACATAAAGGCGACCCAACCGTGGGCCACAGAGCCGACAAGACGTCTAACTGATGAAAAAATAATAGGCTAAGGCAATGGTGGCGGCAGGATCTGATTACCGAGGTCAACAGCAAAAGGCGGCCATGGGATCTGACAGCCGAGGCCGAAAGCAAGAGCGGCGGTGAGATCTGACAGCCAGCGTCGAGAGGCAAAGGCGGCTGTAAGAACTGACTGCCAAAGTCGAAAGCAAGGAGCAGTGGTAGGATCCGACAGCCAACGTAGAAAGGCGAAGGCGGCAGTAAGAACTGACTGCCGGGGTCAACAGCAAAGGGTGGCGGTGGGATCTGACTGCCAACGTGGAAAGGCGGAGGCGGCAGTAAGAACCGACTGCCGGGGTCGATAGCAAAGGGGTGGCTGTGGGATCTGACTGTCGGGGTCGATAGCAAAGGGCGGCAGTAAGAACTGACTGCCGGCATCGAGAGGGAAAGGCGGCTGTAAGAATCGACAGCCGAGGTCGACAGCAAAAGGCGGCCATGGGATCTGACAGCCGAGGCCGAAAGCAAGAGCAGCGGTGGGATCTGACAGCCAGCGTCGAGAGGCAAAGGCAGCTGTAAGAACTGACTGCCAAAGTCGAAAGCAAGGAGCGGTGGTAGGATCCGACAGCCAACGTAGAAAGGCGAAGGCGGCAGTAAGAACTGACTGCCGGGGTCAACAGCAAAGGGCGGCGGTGGGATCTGACTGCCAACGTGGAAAAGGCGAAGCGGCAGTAAGAACTGACTGCCGGGGTCGATAGCAAAGGGCGGCTGTGGGATCTGACTGCCGGGGTTGATAGCAAAGGGCGACAGTAAGAACTGACTGCCGGGGTCGATAGCAAAGGGCGGCTGTGGGATCTGACTGCCGGGGTTGATAGCAAAGGGCGGCAGTAAGAACTGACTGCCGGCATCGAGAGGGAAAGGCGGCTGTAAGAATCGACAGCCAAGGTTGAAAGCAAGGAGCGGCAGCCGGATCTGACCGCCAACATGGCCAGGCAAAGACGGCAGTAAGAACCGACAGCGAAGGTCGGAAGCACAGAGCGGCGGTGGGATCCGACAGCCAACGTGAAAAGGGAAATGAGACTGTAAGAACTGACTGCCGAGGTCGAAAGCAAGGAGCGGCGGTGGGATCCCACAGCCAAGCTCAAAGGAAAGGCGGCAGTCGGATCTGACTGCCAAGGTTCAAGGTTCAAGGGACAAGGCCGCAGTACGATCTGACATCTGAGGTTAAAAAGGAGGTGGAGATGATCAAACCTCTTGAAAAAAAAAAGACATCATCCTGATAGTTCTGCCTGGAATCGAATCGGAGCCCGCCTCATGATTCCCAATAATCGTAGACTCCGATCATTAGAGGCAGCCCTCCATGGGCCACAGAACTGACAAGAGTCGTGGTAGGTAGGTAGGTACGATCTAGAACCATGAAGAGATAGGTGCAGCAGCAGGATCTGACAGCGAATGTTGAAGAGCAAGGCGGCAGTCAGATCTGACCGTTGGAGTGGCCGCGATCAGATCTCAGCGGTGGGCGGTAGGCGTCTTGGCAGCAGGCTGGGATTTGTTTGGCAGCAAACCCGTAGGTGATAATACAGCATAACATCAGCCACTTATCCGCATGTATGCTTCGCGCCTGTTTCGGAAACACACGCGCTTTTAGATCTGCCACCAGCTTGACCGCAATCAGGATCGGATTCAGAGGCTGCAGCACGCACGCCGCTTCTTTCACTCCCGCTGCCACCAAAATCACGACCGACAAAACTTACACGAAAACCCGCGCGAATACCAACAAGATGGGCAAAAACAACAAAAAGAAATCCGCCCCGCCGCCCGAGCTTTTCCACATCGTGCACCCCGCCTCGTCACCCTCATCGCGTGCCATCGTCGACACGCACACGCACCTCGCATCTACCTTCGATGCCTACTCCTCTGGCTAATATACCACGGTATACGACTTCGTCCGCAGGTTTACGCGCCGGCAGGGGTGGAGGTGGTGGTCGATGTGTGATGCGAGGCGCCGGTGAGGCCGATCTGGAAGGAATTTGCGGATGCTGCGTTGGTGGATGCCGACGCCGCCGCGAGAGAAGGCAAGGAAGGAGGAAAGTGGGGCGGGGTGGAATATTGTTTCGTGATGGGGGTACACCCGCACGAGGCGCGGTTGTACATCGAGGCGGATATGTGCGCTCCTTCCCTTCCTTGAATCCTTCCCCTCCCCTCCCTCTTTCCTCGCTTTGTTCTTTACTCGGTGCTAAATGCTAACGCGTGCACAGTCTGGAAACCATGAGCCACCCGCGCTGCGTCGGCTGGGGCGAAATCGTGCTTGACTACCACTACGACAACTCTCCGCGCCCCGTCCAGCAGGCCGTCTTTGCGCGCCAGCTAAAGCACGCGGTAAGGCTGGGCAAGCCGCTTACGATTCATACGAGGGAGGCGACTGAGGATACAGAGCGGATTTCTGAAAGAGGAAGTGCCGAGAGGTGAGTACCTCTGCATGTCTACTCTTCTGGGACGAATTCCTGACGAAATTCGCGCGCCAGATCCTCACCCACTGCTTCACCGACTCGCCCGCCTTCGTGCAACGCCTGCTCGATTGGTTCCCGACTTTGTATATCGGCATAACCGGTGCGTGCTCCTCCCATCTCGTCTCCCTTTGCGCTTCGCGTCCCCTCTGTTCCCCGGGGCACGGCTCCCGGCTTGTCACGCAGGCGGCCGCTGCTCCCCAGCTCGTCACGACGTCGCGCAGACGCGCTCATGCAGCTCGCATCGCTGCCCGCCCACCCGACGATCGCGATCGGACGTGCCGCGGCTACACGGCGCGCGCACTCCCCTGCTGCTGCTGCGGGTGGTGCGGCGCACGCTTGCCCTTGCGCACGACGAGCGGCCGCGCGGTCGTACCCGGACCTGTGCGTGCTGGCCCTTCCCTTGCGCCCCACTCGCATCCTTGTCGTTTCCCTTCCATCTTATTCTGTCCTGGTTCCGGTTGTGCTATGGACGCTGACAGGCAATGTAATGTAGGCGTGATAACACACGCTTCCCGACACGTCCACCGCCGTGCGCAATATGTTCCCGTCCCCGCCTTCCCCTCCCTCGTCCTCTTCACCGCCGTCTTCTACACCGAGTACAACGGCGGCAGAAGAGAATGCGCGCCTGCACATCCTCCTCGAAACAGACGCGCCGTACATGGTCCCTGCGCCGATCTAGACCCCCGCGCCCTTTCTTGACGGCGAAGGCAAGGGGAAGAAGCTCCCCCTGTGCCGCTCGGGGATGGTGCGGTTGCTTAGCCCTGTGTCTTCCTCTTCATCTTCGTCGGCGTCCTTGGGGACGGAGGCGGTGGCGTCGACGACAGGGGAAGCCGGGACGATGCAGAGAGCAGAGGGGAAAGAAGGGGAAGCAGGAGGGAGGGGCAAGTGGGACGCCTTCCGCATCATGCGCGTCGCACGGGCGAATGTGCGGGTCGTGTACGGTGTGTAGGCGCGTCGTGTATGGCGTGTATGTAGGTGGGTTGTCGATTTGATTCGAGAATGCAGTCCCTCATCTACAGAACTCGGGCCTCGGGGTACGACCAGCAGATGAGCGGACGGCAGCGTATCCGGATTCCCAGTAGGCAGGGTTTCCTCTGGGACGGTCCCGACCCCTTGGCGTGCCCTCGGGCTCGCAATCAAAGGGGTACTGCTTTACTCCAGCAACACGCTCAGTGTAAATGTGACTCATGAGTAGCAAAATGTACACTGTGAGTGTGAGCGTCGAATGGCGAATCGCGACCCCGCGGCGGAGGAGTACTTACATGCTGGCCTTACATAATACTAGTGGATGTGTATTCAATGTTAACCAATGCGGCGATCGATCTGTCCTCCTCAGGATCCCACTTTGCTCCTGGTTCATGTCGACGTCGACTCGGAGGTGAATCTGATGCTGCGCAGGTGAGCGAACGCATTCAGTCCATGCTCCTGTGTGGGCTCTCTCGCTTGGCGTTACCTTCAGTCATTTGTCTATCAATCGCTGTCGATGAGCTCAAGGGTGGGGTAATCGGACGGTCTGTTGGTTCCTTCTTCTTAAGGTTACTCTGTCGTATCAGTCTTGACTCCTTATTCAGTTGATAGTCGTCGCACATAGCTCACAGCAGCTCCAGTCCAAAAAATTGCAACCAAATTTAAATCAAAGCAACTGAGCGCCAGTCTCTGCAGCTGGCGCAGGACATGAAAGTGTCTGTCTTCGGACTCGGACTAGCAACTTTCAGCATTCTGCATAGTTGAACTTCCAAGTTCCATCATTCTGTGAGTTACAAGTTTGAATAGGGCATCAAACCGTCAGAAACCGTCCCTGTAACCTCACGGATTTACGGGGCGTAATTACGGTTACGCCCCCGTCCTGTCTAGGGTTTTTGGGCGAAGTCTAGACGGGACGGGTCACGGTACAGGTTGGGGCGTAATACGGCACCCCGTAACCGTGCGTTTACGTGTAATTTACGGGTATCTCTCAAGCAAGGGTTGGCGAACGAGTTTTTGCTGCGAACCACCTGCTGACGGCCACTACTCGCTTTCTTGGATGGCCCTGTAGTGGACTGTCGTCCCCTGCGACTCTCGGGAACTCTCGGCATGCTGCAAGGTGCACGCCGGAAGTGTCCAAAATCATCCTACGCTACACTGACCTCCCGAAAACTTGCATTCATGAACCCTGGAAGTTTTTTCAGGCAGCTCATAACAGTAACTGAGGTATTTCACTCGAATGTAATCCAGAACTTGCTCAAAGTTTATTGATCTTGAAGCATCGCTCGACCACCCGTAGATTACGCCCGTCCACAGGTATATGCACGGGACCCGTACCGTCTATGGCCTCTGAGATGCCAAGTTACGCACGGGTCAGGCCGTCCCGTAAGCCGAAAACGGGCATAATTTTTACACCCGTGGGCGTATTATGCACGGTTTGATGCCCTAGGGTTGAAAACGGTTGAACTCCCGATATATATCCCGTATTAAACATGGTTGAAATTTCGGAATCCTGTAATGCGATTGAGAAAGTTGATTTACATGATCTACAGTGAGATAAAGGGACAGGATGGTTCGAGTTCGACATATTCATGCCAGAGTAAGGCTCAAACCATTTGTTTTCCGTTTGTCCGGCCGCGAAAACAAAATGGAAACGGTTACTAAACAGTTTAAAATGGTATTTTTGACAACCTAAATGAGCAGGATACAAACGGCAAGAGATACTTATTCTGAGTGTTACTACCAGCCTCCGGTATGCTTTTGGGTGTTATAAGGATACAGTGTAGCACACCAAACCCATTGTTGAGATGTCTGCTGATCACTGGGGAAAGTGTTGAATTGACGCACTCGGGGTCGCCAATCAGTTGTGTTGGGGAGCGTGTGCCGACTAATTACTCCGCAACTGCTCTGGAACATCTTCAGACTTCTACCTGTGAATCCTCTGGACATAACTGTGTAAACTGTTTGAAAATGGTTTTTAAACCGTTTGGCACTGAAGGCAAACAAAACCGAAATCAAAATGGTTATAACCGTCTACAAATGTTTGTAAACGGAAACGGTTGGAGCCTTATGCAAGAGTCAAACGAGCCGAAAGAAATGAAAAAAGACCCAGTCAAACTCGCAATTGCCAGAGACCCGGAGAGTCGAACCCCAACCTGCTGTTGAGGAGTTAGAACTAAGCTAGTATAGCAAACACAGCTGTGTCCCTACTTATACGTTGTGAACGACTGTCTTCACAGAAATATATAAAGTCTTGTATACGAGACTACTGTGTCCCATAGACCAGATGGTGGACAGGGCCCCGGGTTTGCTGATGTAATTGCCTCCTATCCGCCAGTTTATTAAATGCCGGCTGCCCCGTTTACTGTGGAAGGTGATCATGTGATCACACCAACGTGGACCTCAACGTGTATACAGTGCCAGTCATCACCTCACGGTTCCACATTTGGCAATGCACGTGATCAAATCTCGAACATGCTACCACATTATGCCATTGTTGTATAGCAATTCGAAAACACCAGGAAACACTCATATGGATGCTAAGGAACCTATCCTGTGCTTTACTACTCATTTGAAGCAGTTTTTACCTTTTCACCACGGAAAAAGTGAAACAAACCCTAATGATGCCATCAAATTACCTTATTCGGTAGGGTTAGAGGTCACGTGCCAAATAGGGGGCCACCCACACCAAATTCATTCATGGTCTGTAACTACCCAGAGACCTCCCAAAATGCTTCATAAGAGTTTCCTTATGGCTTTTAGTTCAGTTGGATGCCGATTCAAGCCCAGGAAACCTCTACAGAGACATGAAATTTTTCTTTGACCTCTGAAAAAGTGAAACACCGTGGGAAAAAATGAGATCTCGACGCCAATCGCATTCTTTTCATGGGTTTCTCGCCTCAGAAAATCGGGAAAAAATCAGGAAAATTTGATTGGGCATCAAAAACACGTGTCGGAGAAGTGCTGACTGGCACTATAGGTCAAGTAGGTATGTTGCGTGTCCCTGTGGCAGCTTGAACATCAGGTCAACAAATGTGATTAGGCGCCATGCAAAGATTTCCACAGGAACTCATTGATCTTGTCCTTGATCAAGTCGCTGACTCGGAGCGGGACCACAACCGCCGGGGAGCATGGCGCCGTCCTTCGACTTCCGTCGCCACGTGTGGGCTCGTATGCAAGCAGTGGCTGCCGCGTAGCCGATTCCATGTCTTTTCCAGCATGATACTGTTTGGATCTCGCCTTCAATCTCTCCTCGATCTCGAAGCCGAGTCATTGTCCTTATCCCTTCTTTGTTTCGTCCGAGATCTGTGCTTGCTATTTATGAACGACTTCACCTCGAAGGACATGTTGAAGCTCCGGAGTTGCCTCAGTCTCACCCATCTGGAACTTCACTTTCCTCACTTCAGCACCGAGGAATGGGATATATTTCTGGGGACGCATCTTCCATTTCTGGGCGTGCATTGCATCTCCCTCTCCAGTCTCAAAGTATGCCCCCCCGAAAAAAGTGCAGTATCACTTCGCGTGATAGTTGGCATTCTAGTATGCCTATCTTCTCTCAGTGCTTTCCAGCTGGAAGGCCAGAGTTGCAGCATAATCGAGGCAGAAATTCTGCTGTCGCAGTCATGCCTCCCGTGCTTACAGACGCTGAATATAGAAGTGAAGCACGGAGCTGATATCCTCTTCGCTTGGTTCCTCTCATTCGCTTTTGGCCCGCAAATCAAGTCCTTAACTCTCTTGGATCCGGAGGATTGGGATCACCAGACGGCTGATGCTTTGGTGTCATACTTCCAGAGGTTTGGCGGCAGATTGGAGTTCCTGGCCATCTGGCCACACAGGGCAAGTTTCGACGGTAATCATATCTCCTTTTGGATTATTCCCATCTCATAGCTCATTCACAGAACCCTCCGGAATACTCAAGTATGCCACTTCTCTTCGCCATCTCAAGTTGTACTGCCAGCCCGTATCGAGTGTCCTCACCATGTTGTACTCCCTGCCCTCTTCCAACTTGTTCACCCTCGCAATCGAGCTCCATGTGGTTTTAGACAGAGGCAGGGTGGATACCGTCTCAAACATGGACCGCGTCCCTTATGCATTGATCGACGAGGCACTCGCTCATCCACGATTCCATTCTCTCAAGCATTTTTCGTTGGAGCAGTGTGGTGGTGGTGACCATGCACCCCGGTCTCTGCTCACCCGGAATGCCAAAGCTCTGATGCCTCTGGCCAAAGCTCGACGAATTCTTCACTGATATCATGCTTAAATCGTGCGTGAATTTGAACTTGCGGAAGCCTTGCTGACCTCCAAGATTCCATGATAGATAGGAAGCCGGGATTGCACAGTGCAGGAAACTTGATACGCAAATTTGCATGTTCAGTGTTTGGAAAAGGAATACTCGTGTGGGCCCCTGTCTGCCTGCCTGGAGCATAGCCTGTAGCTTTTCTTGTGGGGTTTTGCATTGGTTTTCTGCCTAATTCTAGTCATATTTAAACCCTGAAGTCGGCACCCAGTTTTCAGTTTCACTCCAAGTTGTTACGTTTACGGCGTTCCTGGTACATCCGATCTGGCAAGGTCTAGCTGGCGATCACTTCGCGTTCATTTGTATTTCTAATCTTTTGGCTTCGTATCACTGCATCGCATGCAGGAGGTCATCATCTTTCAACTGCTGCCGCTGCTCGTCTTCTCCTTCGCCTTGACGCCCGCGTTCTCTGCTTCATTTCCCATAAATGGTGAGCATGCCCTTCCTTTTCGTTGTACTGTACCTCCCCCGCCGTCCTCCACTCCGATACAGTCCTTCCCTCTTGCTACACGCCCCATCAGCAAAATCACAAGTCCATTTCCCGGGGCTTTCCAGCTTTTCCCCAGGCTTTTCGGACTTTTTCGTCCTTTCACCTAGTTTTCTTCACCAAGAATCTTGAACAGAATTTGATCCCAACATTAGCAGTGCCCTTGCATTCTCGTTTCCTGTCCTGGCTTCGACGCTCGCGTTCGTAACATATACCCGCGTCACATCGGGCTTTGATATCGTGATCATCTCGTCATTCGGCTTGTTCCAGTTGCTCTGTCAGCCCATGTTCTTACCTCCAACATTGTAGCCGGAAGAAACGCGACCAACCGCTTGAGCCCGCCAAGGTTCCTAACCTACTTGGCCACACATGATCGTGCCCCTCCACGTCACGTCCAATCGGCACGAGTCAGATAACATTTTCGGTTGTATGCATGCTTCGAGCTTTTCGCGTCGGAACCATCCCGGGCCCACTCACAGCTGGATCGCCCGCTAAGTAGCTTGTACGCACTCGGATCCATGATCAGAGTTTGCAGCATGCACGCCGCCGACACCAAATACACAACCGATGTAATATATATTAACTCACACGAAGTTGAACCCGCTCTGCCAAGCCAAGCTCTTGTCGCAGATCGGTTCAAACGTCGTCTTTCTTTCGGGACGGCCCTTGTCTCGTCAGCCAAGCTCGAGTTCGTCTTTTATTGCTGACTTGTACCACACGAGTCTCGTGAGGCTGCATTCACTCATCCCACACTTCAGATATACTTATAAGCTTACTTATCTCCTCCTTCCCTCCAGCCTCAAATCCATTCAAACCGCCTACATAATACCCGTTCGCATTCTGAGATATCATCTCTCCCGAGTTTTCCGGGCTCAGTTTAGTTACATACGTCAAATTCAAGTTCCGCATCGTACGATCTGCATTCACGATCAACAATGCGGGACTCCAATCTGAATCATAAACGGCGAGCGTCCTTGGTGGGTGTGAATTGACCGGTGTGCGTTCGGACTACTTTCACACCCTCATTTAACACAAGTACATACTCGTCGGACGGACGCGTTTCCAAATATATCGGAATGCAACCATAAAGGGCAAGTAAGCTGCAGCACTCCTATACATAACTAGATGTACGTCGACGTCCTTCATTTTCCTGTTTTCATCTCAATCCCGAACTTGCGTGCGCACCGACCCGATTGAAAGTGCTTTGGTTGTTGTGGGTAGATCTATATGAGCGCCGCGCCGTGCAGATCCTCATCTTCCCTAAGTTCAAAGTCAAATTACATCTGATATTGAACTGCGTACAGTACTTACGATTATAATATGTACCTCTCGATATCATAGCACTGATTTTTGGAGCGGTAACAGAAGTTGCAGATGCCTCGTTGTATATATGCATGTGCACGGACAATTAATTGGTCTTCCAACTGGGCACTGTTTTTACGGAAAACCCAAACAGTCTGCCTGCCTTTCTTTTCGGTCAGATTTCACGGCTGCTTATAGGTATTGCTACTAAGTTTTTAATATGGTGCATCGTACCACGAGAGCTGTACGATGAGCGAGAGTGCGCAATTGCCGCGTCGCGTACCAATCACATGAGGTCACACGTGAGCGCGTCTCCTTCGCGTCCGTCGGCGCGACTCGGCCCGAGTCGAAAAGAATTTCTTTCTGTGCGCTTATATGTATGTTTCGCGCCTGCTTCAGCAACGCACACGCATGTCGCCTCTTATTACACCGCTGCCACCAAATTCACGACTGATAAACCTGACACGAAAATCAGCGCGAATACCAGCAACATGGGCAAGAACAACAAAAAGAAAGCTGCGCCGCCGCCCGAGTCGCTCTTCCACATCCTGCACCCCGCCTCCTCGTCGGCATCGCGCCCCATCGTCGACACGCACATGCACCTCGCATCCACCTTCGAGGCCCACCGCGCCAAGTACCCCTCTGGCGAATATACCACGGTATACGACTTCGTCCGCAGGCTTTACGCGCCGGCGGGGTGAAGGCGGTGGTGGATGTGTGATGCGAGGCGCCGGTGCCCCCGATCTGGAAGGAATTTGCCGATGCTGCGCTGCGCGACGAGGAGAGAGCGGCGCGGTGGGGAGGGTGTCGTACTGGTTCGTGATGGGGTGCACCCGCACGAGGCGCGCTTGTACGACGGTGCCGTCGAGGCCGATATGTGCGTCCCTTTCCTTCTTCCTTTGTTTGCCCCCTAGACGCTAACGTGCCGCAGTCTTGGGGCCATGACGCACCCCGCGCTGCATCGGCTGAGGCGAAATCGGGCTCGACTACCACTACGACAACTCCCCCGCCCCGTCCAACAAGCTGTCTTTGCGCGCCAGCTAAGGCACGCGGTCTGCCTGGGCAAGCCGCTGACGGTTCATATGCAGGAGGCAGACGAGGACACAGAAAGGATTTTGAAAGAGGAGGTGTCGAGGGAGCATAAGGTGTGCTGGCGCGTCTCTTCCCTCCTCGCCTGCTTTATCGTTGACGTGTTTGGCGCCAGATCCACATCCACTGCTTCACCGACTCGCCTGCCTTTGCGCAAAGGCAGCTGGACTGGTTCCAGAATTTGTATATTGGGATTACAGGTGCGTCCCTTCTCCCTCGCTTTCCTCTACCTTCCTCGTCTTCTTTTGCGCTTCGCCTGCTGCGTTCCCGGCGCGCGTAACTCCCAGCTCGTCACGACGGCGCGCAGCGCCGACGCTAGCACGCGCTGATCTCGATGCACGCCCGCGGCTCGACGACGTGCGGCGCGCGCATTCACCTGCTGCTGCGGGTGACTGGGTGTCACAGAGTCGGGCAGTGGCGTGCGCACGACGCTACAGTCCCGTCCATCATCTGCAGAGCGTAGCGCTCGGGGGTACGACCAGCGGATGATAGCTGGCGGCGGCAGCGGGTCTCAGCACACAGGAGGCCTCGGACGACTCCGACTTCGACGTTACTGCGCTCGGACTCGCAGTCAAGGGGGTACTTCTCCATACTCCAGTGACACTCCATTCGCCACTCAGAACGGCGGACCCGCGCGGCTGGAGGAGTACTTATATGCTGGCCCTACACAGTACTATAGTGCAATCGAATCGAATCATTGGATATTTCGAAATTGGCTATGGGAGCAGCTACGTATTCTATGCGGATTGTACATATTTAGGTGATACGATATGCAGTCTGCACCATGCCCCACGCCCGCTATGAGAATCACAATCCAAGCCGTGAAAATCAAAATCTAATCTACTTGATCCGAGTCGAAGGGACTGGACGTGGAACCGCGGCCTTGGTAACGCACTCCAAGGACAGGGTAGCGCACTCCAAGAACAGGATAACGCACTCCAAGGACGCCCCGCCCGCGGGTTCAGAATGGAATGTCGTCTATTTACGGTGCGTGTCTCGACTCGAGCTTTTTTCTTTTCTTTATGTATTGTATTTTCCTGCATATGCCAACCTCGTGCAAGAAGGACGGGACAGAGCCACGCGAGTCCAGTGGCTTGCTGCTGTTACCCCACTCTTCAATGAAGAGTGGCGGCGGCCTGCCACGAAGCAGATGAATACTTAAACCTGAAGCTCCTCTAGTGGACGGCATTATCACCCGAGTTTCGACTTGACTTACTTGCAAACAGAAGAGGTAGCTGGCAGGATCAGTCCGGAAGATGCAACCGTTGCGAGAACTGAACTTTCCTAGTCTCTGGCATATAGAATCAATTAAGTAATATATTGAAGGCGGACAATTAGCTATAGAACATTCCCATCACAACTTCAACATGGCTTTACTCGAGTCCACGCGAAGGGAAACAAAGAATATTGGCACGATCGCCCGTTCATATCGAAAAACTTCACCATTCCAAAAATCTATGTTGGAAATTTGAAAACAGAAGCTCTTGGTCCACTACCCATTTGAAGTTCGACGCTGGAGCTCCAAACGTTCAAAATCGCGAATTAATTCCGCTGGTTGAGGGTCAGGAAACCTCTGAAGGCAGCGAACGGCGGGTTATATGGATTAATGAAATTGTCCAATTCTAATCTAGTCGGATTCTGACCTTGAGCCACTGTATAATTATTTGGTACTCGGAGGCCTCCAAACAAGGGTGGCGAGTCACCAAAGGTTGTACATCCTGCAACAGCTGCAGTGACGGTGGACAGTGTTGCAGAAACCAGCTCCAAGAGGTGTACAGCCTGGAGTACTGAAGTTGCAGATGGCTTTCGCACTGCATACAAAGGAATACTCACAGTATCCACCCAGGCAATTCATCACGAAACACTTTCTGCATGACACGCAGAGCCCCGCGAGTCAGGTCCAACGTGAGTGGGTCACATTTTGGTGCAATTGTAGCGGATTGTTTTGCGACAATAAACAGATTCACTATTTCACCATCCCTGAATGAGTGTAAGGAACAAATTGTCATTCTCAGCTCATTCCATGAAATGTCCAACCAGAGGTGGATTTGAAACAGCAGGGGGGATGTAGGGATTATGGATCAATGTCCCTGCTTGCAGAATCCTGAGCAGCAATGGAGAGGCCTGCGACAAGACTTGGTATGGGCGGTTCCGATCCTCCTGGGTAACTTGAGTTGACGTGCACGCTGCCATGCTCTCAAAGTAGTCCATAAACTTGTATCCTTGCCAGACTTGTATTAAATCTTCAGGGAGCGGCTGGCTTTTCTGCAGCCAGACCTCAGAAAAACGGTCATAAATGAACTGCCACACTTACTTTCAACCAATTCAGCACGCTGTTGATAACTTCACAAGTTTCACGACGAGAAGGGTTACGAAACAACCAAGCTGGATTGAAAGAGCGAAGAAGCAATATGAGGTCCGATGATGGTTTCGAAGAAATCATGCGCTTCAATGCAGCATCTGTGTTGAGATACCTTGAAAATACCAAGTTAGTAAGCGGTTTGAAAGGTTTTGAATGCGCATTACCAGAACAAATGATCTGCCTTGGTAGACGTACTTTGATACGAGAATGTTTGGAGAATACAGCGCGACAAGTCTGTCTTGCATGAATCAGAATCAATGTAGAAAATCCCGGCTCGTTGTGGATGTTGAAGAAAGTCATAGAATGATGCATGGTGGACCAATATCCGCGCTTCAGAGGACCAATTATCACACCAATTCATGTAGAAGGGTTTTGTTGAGCCGACCAAAGATCGCAATCCACGTAGTGTTAATCGAACATCACCTGGCTCCAGCCCGAGAAGTTGTTCAATGTGGCCAATCGACAAGTCGAATTTGGCAGTGACAACAGTCAAGATTCGGAGAAGTTGCTGGCAAGCAGGAATTTGGGAAAGGATTTGTGTGTATAACTGATCAAGTGCAGCAAAAGGTGATCCATCGCCGGTCTCCCTGGTGCCCATGATTACTTTGAGCCGCTCCGTGGGACGAAAGTCTTTATCATCAATAAATTTGATGACTGTGGATGCGTAGATGAAATATCCAGATGATTTCTGGACGAGATTGTCAACAACCTGGGGGGCTGGCCACGGTGAAGGAATTGCGGCCATGGTTTCGTGGTGTTCTCGGTGAATTCTCGCAAATTCATCGAGAAGATATTTCTCAACATCAATAAAGGACTGTTCGATGTTGACGCTGAAATGAACCTCCTGTAGCGCATCCATGAAGACCTCATGAATGTGAGGCTCGGGCCGACTGGCGACAAAAAATCGGAGAGGAACGGCCCCTGCTCGAACGGCAGTGCCGATGGAGCGCAGTATCTCGCGCTGAATTTCTTTGCCCTCGCATTCATCCAGCCCATCGATGACAATAACAAGAATGCGGCCAACAAAGGTCTGTCGGCACGGTTCGACTATCAGTTTTTGCAGCTGCACCGAAAGAGCTCGATGGATAACGAAAGGGTCGTCCTCTGCAATTCGAGAGATGGCTGTTTTCAATTCTGGTTGACAAAGGGCCAGCTGAGACGCTACGGTGGTGAACAGCTTATTCCCATTCCCACGAGATGAATGTCCTCGTTTGAAGAAGAAGCTCGCGGCGAGGCGATTCTGTGCCTCAAGCTTCGCACAGAACGACTGCGCTATCGCTGATTTGCCAGCACCAGCTGGTCCATACAGCCAACAGACAGTGCGATCGGAATCAGTGTCGGACGACCACTTGCACAGATCCTGGAGCATCTCTGTTCGAGTCTCCGGGTGACATCTCGGCTGTGGGAACCTTTCTGCCGAATCGTGGAATGCATCGGCGGCAACAGCGTTATGCAGGACACGAATACCTGAAAGACTTCCATTAATTATGGCCCAGGACCAAAGGCTCAACGTTCACCTTCTTCGCCGTGGTGTTGAATCTGATTCACGTTTCCGCCGATATTGATTTGCGTTCGATGGTCCCGAGCTGGATACGAGGACCCAGAAACATCTCCTTGCGGCGGACGCCCATCTTGGTCGTGATTTGGGGAAAAGTGGATTGGTGAAGGGTCCAACCGATGCGAACGACCATGGTCTTGATCATGAAGCGAGGAATGTTCGATTGCTCTGCGCTCAGGATGGATTGGCAAAGCGCCAGACGGGTTTCGAGTACCTTGTGACGAACGACCTTGGTCTTGACCGTAAGTAGAGGAATCTCCGATGGCTACGTGGTCAAGATGGATTGGCTGAGGGTCCGACGGGTTTAAATCTCCTTGCGAGGAACGACCATGGTCGTGGTCGTGGATTGAGGAATATTCGATGACCCTCTGCTCAGGATGGATTCGGGGGTGGGCCTGGGAGCGATGGTATCGTCGTTGAGGGTGGCAACCGATTACAAGAACGGTCTTGAAGAGATGGCCTCTGAGGCAGACCTGCGATTGTCAATGGCCATGTCAATGATGTAGATGTGACATACCATAAGGCATCATTCTCGCAGCCTCAATCTGCCGCCCACTCCTCTGCGGTCCAACCAACCGACGAGTCGAAGCAGCCAACCCCGATTCAAGGACAGCTAACGGATCGCTACCCAGCCCAATCGTGGACTGCGTGCTATGGATATTCATATCCCCAGCAACATCGTAGAAATTGCCGCCATGGATTTGGAACTCAGAAGAGGAGGAAATGAGAGGCATGAGGGAAAGAGGCAAAGCTGGAAGAAGAACGGCGTACGTGTGCAGTAGAGCTGTATATTGCGGTGTACACTGCACAATTACACAGAACAAACAGAAATAGAAGCCGCATGGTGCGCAAGGTCTTGGCCACATGGCGTGCAGGGTCCTGCCATCGGCCTGCTCTCCTGCGGCCGAGGAGGTGATATGAATACGTCGGGTGGCACCCGATAGCAAAAGAGCGCACCTCCGGACGCGGCATTGTGCAGCTGCATGCGGCTTTGCGCGTCCTATCCAATAAACTGGGATTTTTCTGTGCACACAATCTTCGTTCTCCAAATTTCAATGAGGAACATGTTTGTGAAAGAAAGCGTGCGACGGCAGAATACGCTCGAGACAAACCTGAGCAGACGGGGTTTGCGAGCGTAAAACGCGCCAGATCTCTTGACGAACGAAGGAGCGAATGAGAATAAGTACACTGTGAGGTGTCAGAGATGAGTTACTATCGAGCGTATTCCCTCAATTGCAAGGCAGCCCTGGTAGCACCTAGCTAAAAAAATGCGGTCTGGCTTTCAGTCAACTTGCATTCAACGCGGGCTCGTAACAGTCAGCCCTTGAAATTGCAGCATTGAGGCGTCCTGAAGTATGATTTTTTTTTTTTTTTGAAGCGTTTGGTTCCTGAAGTATGAACCCACGCATTGAATATTGAATATTAAATGCTCAACTGCGGTTTGGATTCGGACTCTCGCGGCTGATGGATTATTGGATGCGGCGGTTGGAAAGAAACCTTGTTTTGCACGAGTTTGTCCCGATTTGTTGCAAGCCGTCGTCATTCTCTCCACCACTGACCACTTGGCTACAAACAAGCGAAGTATGAGCTTCAAGTCTGGTGTGAGTCTACAAGAGACTACCACTGAGCACTAATTTCACGATTTGCTCGTCGACTTCCATACCATGAACCGCACAGGGTCAACACACAACCGCTCGAAAGTTCACAGAGTTGCCTCAAGCAATCCGCAAGACTCAATATGCATCCCGTTCAGGCTGAATCTCATCTGACCATGACGCTGCGAACGCGTCGCGTACCGAGTACACGTCATTGCGACCGCGCAAGATCGGCGCAACTCAGAATTTATTTCTGAGCGCTTATATGTATGCTTCGAGCTTGTCTTTGCGTCACAGCCCCCACTGGCTTGAACGCATTCAGAGCCTGCAGCACGCACACGTCCGATAAAGCTTACACGAAAATCAAAACCCCGCCACCCGAGTCGCTCTTCCACATCCTGACCCCGCCTCGTGCTCCTCATCGCGCGCCATCGTAGACACGCACACGCGCATCGCATCCACCTTCGAGATCTACCGCGCCAAGTACCCCGCCGGCCGGCACGAAATTGTGTACGACTTCGTCAAAGGGCTGTATGCGCCCGCGGGTGTGGAGGCGATGGTGGACGCGTGGTGCGAGTCGCCGGTGAGGCCTATTTGGAAAGAATTTGCCGATGCTGCATGTTTGTGATGGGTGTGCACCCGCACGAGGCCCGCTTGTACGACGATGCCGTTAAGGCGGATATGTGCGTTCTTTTCCTCCTCTCGCTTTCTACTAAATGTTAACGCGCCCAATGCACGCAGCCTCCAAGCAATGAGCCACCCGCGCTGCGTCGGGGCGAAATCGGGCTCGACTACCACTACGACAACTCCCCCGCCCCGTCCAGCAGGTCGTCTTTGTGCGCCAGCTAAGGCACGCAGTCCGCCTGGGCAAGCCGCTGACGATTCACACGAGGAAGGCGGATGAGGATACGGAGAGGATTTTGAAAGAGGTCCCGCGGGGGGCATAAGGTGAGCGCGCGAGCGTTAGGGAGCGCCTCTGCGTGTCTACTCTTCTGGGACAAATTCCTGACGGAATTCGCGCGCAGATCCACATCCATCGCTTCACCGACTCGGCGCCTTCGCGCAACAGCTCCTCGATGGGTTCCCGAATCTGTATATCGGGATTATAGGTGCGCCTTTCTCTCCTCTTGCCTTTATCTCTTCCTTGCCCCCCTTCCCTTCGACTTTGTTCCCCTCTGTTCGGGTTCCCCGGTGGGCGCGACTCCCAGCTCGTCATGACGTCGCACAAACGCACTCATGCAACTCGCATCGCCGCCCGCGCGCGCGCCGATCGCGATCCGGACGTGCTGTGCGTACACTCGAGATCGGCACGTACGCGATCGGACGTACCGCGCGCACACCCTGACCTGCTGCTGCAGGTGACTGGGACTGGGTGTCACGGAGTCGGGCAGTGGCGTGCGCACGACGCCCTGAGCACGACGAGCGGTCGCGCACTCGTACCCCAGGAGCGGCACCCCTACGTGCGTGAATTCTTGGTGCCTCGTCGATTGCCTTCTTCGCCTTCCTCCCGCTTTCTTTCTCTTTTCTATCCTGTCGTGATCCTGATGCTATGATGTGCTATGCTAACGGCGACGCGACAGGGGTAATAACATACACCTCCAACACCGACACATCCGCCGCCGTGCGGAATATGTTCTCTCCTCCCTCATCCCTTCCTTCCACCTCCGCACCCTCGTCGTCTTCTACCACAGAGGCTAGTGAAGACGCCCGCCTGCGCATCCTCCTCGAAACCGACGCCCCCTATATGGTGCCCGCGCCGATCTACACTTCCGCACCCCTTGTTGATGGCGAAGGGAAGGGCAAGAAACTCCCGCTGTGCTACTCGGGGATGGTGCCCTGGACGGCCGAGTTCGTTGCTGGGTTGTCGGCGCCTTCATCATCCTCGCCTTCATCCTCGCTTCCAAGCGCATCGGCGCCGCCGAAGGAGGGGGCTGCGACGCAAAGAGAGAATGGAGGGGAAGCAGAGAAAGCCGAGAGGAGGGTGGGACGCCTCCCGCGTCATGCGCGTCGCGCGGGCGAATGCGCGCGTCGTTTACGGCGTGTAGGCGGGTTGTCGCGCTGTCAATTCGACAGCACAATCCATCCCCTGTAGATCTCAGGTCGGGTACGATCGGTAGATGGGCGGTGGCGGCGGATCCCATAAGGCAGGAGGGCCCTCTGACATGGGGTCCGGGGAAGACCTCGACGTGCGCTCGGATTCGCAGTCAAAGGGGTACTTACCACTCCATTCGCCGCCCACATTTCGCCGCTCGCGGTGTACATGTGATCGGTGGCGGCGAAATGTACACTGTGAGCGCCTAATGGCGAGCCCGTGTGGCTGGAGGCGTGCTTACATGCTGGCCCTACGTAGTACTATGTAAGTAGTGGAATCGAATCGAATCGTTGATGTTTCGAAATTGGCCAGGCTGGGACCAGCCACAGTATTCTGTGCATTGTTTTTGTATTCTGAAGGGTGCGTTCAGCAGCCGGCTTTCCTCCCCTCGCCTTCCTCTCTCTTAAACTTGAAGCGATTTGATGCGATGCAATAGATATAAAGCCAGCACGCCCCCCAAGCCGCGAAAATCTAATCCGAGTCGGACATGATCTCAGGGACTGGATGTGGAACCGCGCGCTGGGTAACGCACTCCAAGGACGCCTGCCCGCGGGTTCAGAAGGAATGGAATGTCGTTTATTTACAGTGCGTGTCTCACACTTTTTCTTTATATATTTTCCTTGGCATGCTGTTACAGTAATCTGCCGCGCAGGAAAGCTAATATGTGGCGCAGGAAAGAGAGTCCAGTAACGTGTTGTTCCCCCACTCTTCAATAAGTATAGGCGGCGGCCTGCCACGAAGCAGATCCATGAATTTGAAGCTCCTCCAGTGGACGGTGGCGCCGATGCACAAGATATTCACGGCGGCGTGTTCTCGTGCCGTGAGCTTCTCGGTTTCTCGATCGCATTTTCATTCTACCAACGCATACTCATCCATAGACGCCCCCGTTTTGGGGCCGCTGCGGTGAGAAATTTGCAGAGCTCTTTCCTTATATTTTTCCTGGTGCACTGAGCATTCATTGAAAAAAATAGTGTTCAACGAGTAACATCTCGAGTCTCGACAACTACGTGCATGAATAGGTACATGAAATCTGAAATACATGAATATTTTCACCTAAATAGATGTTGAATCCGGAAATTTGCTCCTGGGATAATGTGTGGATTACGTGGCCCCAGTGGACGTCGCCGCTGCAACACATTGGGATATACACAAATTCAAATGCATCATCACCCGAGTTTCGACTTGACTTGCGAGTGGAAGAGGTATCAAGATCAGAGTCCGGAATTGGTCCGGAAGGTTAACCATAGTGCAACTGTTGCGAGAACTGGACCTTCTGAATCCCCGTCTCTGTTACAGAACCAATTAAATGATATATTGACGGTGAATAGCTTGATATAGAGCATTCCTATCATAACTTAAACATGGCTTTACTTGAGTCCACTCACAAAGCGACACAAAGAATATTGGCACGGCTGCGCGTTCATATAGAGAAACCTTGCTATTTTAAATCCTGTGTTGCGAAATTTGAAAACGGAAGCTCTTGGTCCACTACTCATTTCGCATCTGGAGCTCCAAACGCTCAAAATCGCGAATTAATTCCGCTGGTTGAGGGTCAGGAAACCTCTGAACGCAATGAAGGGGTGGGTTACATGGATTAATAAAATTGTCCGATTCAAAGCTAGTTCGGATTCTCACCTTGAGCCACTGTATAATTATTTGGTAATTGAATGTGCTCAAGTAAGGGTGGCGAGCCGCCAAAGGTTGTACATCATGCAACAGCTGCAGCGACGGCGGACATTGTTGCAGATACCAGCTCCATTTGATATAGATCCTGGAGTACTGAAGTTGCAGATCTGACTTACATACTACATAGAAACGAACACTCACATTATCTGGCTGGGAAATTCGGCACGAAGAACCTTCTGCACAACACGCAGAGCCCTGCGAGTGAGGTCCAACATGAGTGGGCCAAAGTTTTCTGCAATTGTAGCGGATTCTTTTGCGACAACCAAGATATTTGTGACTTCATCATCCCTGAATGAGCGTAAGGCACAAATTGCCATTCTCAGCTCATCCCACGAAATATCCAACAAGAGGTGGATTTTGAACAACAGGGACGAAACTCCCGGGAAATGAGGATCATGGATCAATGTCCCTGCTCGCAGAATCCTGAGCAGCAATGGAGAGGCCTGCGACAAGACTTGGCATGAATGGTTCCAATCTTCCTGGGTAACTTCGAAGGTTAGGCTGAGGGTTTCTATGCTTTCAAAATGGACCATAAACTTGTATTCTTGCCAGACTTGTATTAAATCTTCAGGGAGCGGCTGGCTTTTCTGCAGCCAGACTTGAATAAAATGATCATAAATGAGCTATTGAGCTTACTTCCAACCAATTCAGCACGCCATGAATAATTTCACAACCAGCAGGGTCACGGAACAACCAAACTGGATTGAAAGAGTGAAGAAGCAATATGAGGTCCGATGATGGTTTCGAGGAAATTATGTGCTCCAATGCAGGCTTTGCTTTGAGATTCCTTGGAAACATCAAGTCAGGAAGTAGTTTGAAAGGTTTTGAGTACGCATTACCAGACTAAATGATCTGTCTTGGTAGATGTACTTTGATACGAGAATATTTGGAGAATACAGCGTGACAAGTCCGTCTTGCATGAATCACAATTAGTGTAGAAAATCCTGGCTCGTCGTGGATCTTGAAGAAAGTCATAGAATGATGCATGATGAAGGTATATCTGCGATCCACAGGACCAATCATCACAATTGCCCCAATCTTTCATGAACATGAAAGCGGGTTTTCCTGCGCGGACCAAAGAATGCAACCCACGGAATGTTAATCGAACATCACCTGGCTCCAGCCCGAGAAGCTGTTCAATGTGGCCAATCGACAAACCTAATTTGGCTGTGAGCACAGTCAAAATTCGGAGAAGTCGCTGGTGAGCAGGAATTTGGGAAAGGATTTGTGTGTACAACTGGTCAAGTGCAGCAAAAGGTGATTCATCGCCGGGCTCCCTGGTGCCCACGATTACTTTGAGCCGCTCCGTGGGACGAAAGTCTTTGTCGTCGACAAACTTGATGACCGTGGATACGTAGATAAAGTATCCAGATGATTTCTGGACGAGCCTGTCAACAACCTGAGGGGCTGGCCAAGGGAAAGGAATTGTGGCCATGGTTTCGTGGTGTTCTCGGTGAATTCTTGCAAACTCATCGAGAAGATACTTTCGAATGTCGTCGTAAGATTGGTTGATGTTCATAGTGCTATAAATGCCGCGAAATGCATTCAAAAAGCTCTCGCTGATGTGCGGTTCGGGCCTACTGGCGACAAAAAATCGAAGAGGAAGGGGTTTTTCCCGAACCGCAGTCCCGATGGAGCGCAGTATCTCGCGCTGAATTTCTTTACTATTGCATTCATCCAGCCCGTCGATGACAATAACGAGAATGCGGCCAATAAAGGTCTGTCGGCATGGTTCAATTATGAGCTTTTGCAGCTGCACCGAAAGAGCCCGACTGATAATGGAAGGGTCGTCTTCCACAATTTGAGATATGGCTGTTTTCAATTCTGGTTGACAGAGAGCTAGCTGATACGCCACCGTGGTGAGCAGCTTGTTCCCGTCCCCACGAGATGGATGTCCTCGTTTAAAGAAAAAGCTCGCAGCGAGGCGATTCTGTGCCTCAAGCTTCGCACAGAACGACTGCGCAATCACCGACTTCCCAGCACCGGCCGGTCCATGCAACCACAAAACAGCGCGGCTGAAATCGGTGTTGGACGACCACCTCCAGAGATTCTCGAGCATCTTTGTTCGTGTCTCCGGATGGCATCTTGGCTGTGGGTACCTCTCCGCCGAATCGTGGAATGCATCGGTGGCAGCGGCACGGTGAAGGATATGTAGGCCTGGAAACTCCAATTCAGCACCGCGCGCGCGCACTGGCTTGGCTCTTACCTGGTTCGCCGTATTGTTGGATTTGGTTCACGTTTCCACCAATACTGATATTGGTTGGATGATCCCAGGCAGCAAATAAGGGATCAGCAATATCTGAATTCGACCGGTTTCCATCTCCTTGCGGCGAACGGCCAGTACCGTTTGGATCCTGCATAGAATATTCGACGACTCTGCGCGTGGGATCCATTGGCCAGCTGCGAGGTGGTTCGAGTTCATGGGAATGCCGACGAGTAAAGTCTGCAGAAGTCAACGATCGTATTAGTCTCGCAGGTTGCAGCATACCGTAAGGAAGCATTCTCGTAGCTCTACCCTGCCGTCCATTCCTTTGCGCTCCTACCAACCGACCCACCGAAACAGTCGAGCGATGTCCAAATTCCAGAGAACTCTGCGGGTCTCTACGGAGCCCAACCGCGTGAATGTTCATGTCCCCAGCGACATCACTGAAATTCCCGCCGTTGATTTGGAACCCGGAGGCAGAGGTGAAGAGAGGCATGACGGAGAGTCTTGAAGCTGGAAGAAGTAGAACGGTAACGGCGTGAGAACTTTAGCATACATGTATAATTGCGGTGTGGGATTGACGTTTGAGAATCTGACTGAATCTGACGGTCGCGATGGTCAAGCGATAAGTATGAGCCCGGCGGTAGCACAGAAGGCATAGAATAAACTGGGGTTGCATTGCCGCACACGGTTGATACCAGTGGACGAATAAACTAAAGAATCAAAATCTTTTGTGATAGCAAGTGTGCCATAGCAGACTGCAAGACAGGCCTGTGCATCCGAATGAATTTCAAAAGCAAAGGCGGGAGTAAATCGCCTCTTTATCCCATCCTTGTCACCTCCAAAACAGGCGAGAGTACTTACTGGACCGGTCACAAGGTTCCCCGACGACCTGAGCGGCTGCTAAAATAAATAAATAAAACCCACTGGAACAGCAGCATAAAGCATCCGACCGCTCAGCTACGACCGCTCAGCTACGACTTGCTCGCCAGATGATGGATGTGGTTGGAGAAACATGTTTGTCAAAGTTTCTTGTCCAAGCTCTCGGCAATCATCTCTCTGCCTCAACCCGTTCTGCTACATGCCATGGCAGCTATCGACCTAATATATACGCATCTCGCTGAATTCCCGTCCGATCATGCTGCCTCAGCAAAATCTTCCGACTATACTGTATCGTCTGGGCACGGTGTATGCGTCCAAGTGCGATGTGGTATGGTTACAGTTTTGCGAGGCCACGGACATTCAGGGACGCAGGACGGACTTTGCAACTTGCCGCCTTTGCAAAATGGTCCTCGACGTCTCTCTGTGGGTGCAAGCGCCCTCCTCCAGTTCAACCCACTATTCTTTATGGCGGCACTCCGGGAACTATACGTAACTGCAAGACGATAACTCACGTCAAGTATTCGACTGACTGTGCATGTACCTGCGAGTGACGCCCCCGAGTCGACGTCCCATGCGGCGCATCGTTATACTTGTAGCGCGAGGGCGCGACTCACCACAAACCACACACCTCGTTCTTGTCCTGTTCTTGCTCGTGCTTGCGCTCCCCGCCGACGCCGCTATCCGCCGTCGACGCACGGTCGCCCTCTACTTGGCTTGCCGCTGAACTGCTGAGCGCACCCGGTCCACGCCGAGGGAACCCTTCTTAGATATCGATCTGGATTCTGATATTCGGGACCACTGTGCTTTTCGTTTTGATTTTCCGAGTCCGAGTCCAACGTCCAACTGCACGACTCGCTCGGACACGGGATAGGGATTGGCGCTTTTCCCCCAGCCCCGCCCTGCACCTGGGCATGTTGCGGGTACATCCATGATTTCGTGCTATTGCCTAGAGAGGTCGGTGTGGGTTCCGCTGTCCGAGTTGATGTCTATCGTGCACGACGACCCCGCGTCGATGCGGCGCGTCTACATCATGTTGGCCTGTTGCACTGTGTCCGTGTTTTCCCCGCCTCGCAGTGTAGACGTCGGGGCACGAGGAAGGGCACGGCAGGAGGAACGTCCAAGCAAGACAATTCAAGCATTCAAGATATAATCGAGAAACAAATCCGGACGGAGGCTAACACGCCACGGTCACCGTCCGCAACGTCAGCCGTCTGGAGCACTAGCACTGGCACCAATTTGCCGCCTGCGACGCGACGAGAAGGGACTGGACGATACAAGACGAGACGATCCCGCACCCCCATTCACCCGCACCCCTCATTCACCAGCACCACCCCTGCTCCGCCCGCTGCTCGGAATTGGAATTCAAAATCCTCCGCCCGCACGCCTGCAATTCGAAATTCGAATGAATCGAAGTGCTTGTACACTACTATTGAGCGAGTTGGGGAGACGACGCGAGACCAGACAAGACACCCCAACGCCGCCCTCGTGGAGGCGTTCCTCACCGCCGCGCGCGTCTGTCTCTATCCCAAATCCTTCTTCCTTTTCCCCCCACGCGCCCATGTCGGTGCCGTGTCATGGTCCTTCCTTCCCTCGCCCTCGCCTCCGTCCTGCCCTGCCCTGCGCATCGACATCGACACCACGGCTCGGAGAGGGACGCCACGCCTCAAGCAGTCAAGGTCGAATTCCGCGACTCGGAGCAACGAGCAGCAACAGGACGAGATTCAATATGCATGAAATGAAGCACGGCGCACCAAATCAGGCATAACGCATAAAGCGATTTGGGCAGAACTCAAGAACTTGAAGAAACGAATGTAGGTGCGGATGCGGTGACCCCCAGTGAGCATGCTGCGTACATTCGGCACAGCCCGGGCCCCATCATGCATCCGTCGACCGCGCCCCCGCCTTCCATCCACAGGCGACGTCAACTCGACCGCGCGCCATTCACCCACCTGCCCCATTATTCACCCGCCCGCCTCGTCGGTCCGCACGTCTCGTCGATCCGCCGCCGCCAGCACCACCCGCACGCGCGTCCAGCCACGAGAGGTTGCGTGGCGCGATGCGGCGGGACGTAGGCTTGTGTACTGAGCAGCAAGAGGTAGACAAGACAAGAGGGAAGGAAGAGGACACGGCGTGTGGGTGTGTGTGGAAGGAGAAGAAGAGTACGTGGCGTGCGCGGGCGTGAGTCTGGACGTAGGTCGGCAGGTCGGAGGGGATGAAGAGGGTCTGTCCCACATTACTCGATCATATCGCATCGCACTATGCTAATTTCCACACCGTCGTGGTATTTTTTTCGCATTCAGTACGCGCCATTGGTATCTAATCCAATATATGCGTATGGAACCCTATCTAATACATCGTTCCTCCTGGGTCTCAGGTGCTATACCTGCGCTGAAGCGACGCATCCGCTTACACCATAAACGACCCGCGCATTCGCCCGCGCGACGCGCATGACGCGGGATGCGTCCCACTTGCCCACCTCCCTTCTTTTAACTCCTCCTTTGCTTCATCCTCCTTGCTGGAGAAAGCAACCCCGCAACAAACTCGGCCCCCGAGTGGCACAGCGAAAGCTTCACCCCTCCTCCTCCTTTCCCTCCCTGCTGCTCCTTCGCTTTCGCCACGAGGGCGGTGAAGAGGGGCGAGGTGTAGATCGGCGCGGGAACCATAGAGGGCGCGTCTGTTTCAAGGCGCATGCGCAGACGGGCGTCTTCCTCCTCGCTGGCGGTGGCACTTGCGTTTGGTGTAGAAGACGCAGGGGCAGGGGGAGCAGAGGAAGGGGCAGAGGAGGAAGGCGGGGAGGCGAACATATTGCGCACGGCGATGGAGGTATCGGTGCTTGGTGTGTATGTTATTACGCCTAGATTGCAGTGCCTATCAGCACTGTAGCAAATGACACAATAAAAGCAGAATGAGGGAGGGAGGAAACGACGAGGGCGCGCGGGGGCGCAAGGCAGGGGTAAGAGAAGGACGTGCAGCTGCGGCTTCGGGCATCGTGCCCAGCCGCTGGTCGTCGCGGCATGTGTCGACGCTGGGCGACGTCGCAACGAGCTGGGAGTCGCGCGCCGGAGAACAGAGGGGGGGCGAAGCGCAAAAAGAGACGAGGAAGGGAAGAGTGGGATGGCAGGAGGACGCACCTGTAATCCCGATATACAAAATTGGGAACCAATCGAGCAGCCGTTGGGCGAAGGCGGGCGAGTCGGTGAAGCAGTGGATGTGGATCTGCGCGACGCGTCAATCTCACGTGTCTTCTCATCGCCCCAAGTAGCGGCGGACGCTCGCTAATGACGCCTTAGCTGGCGGGTAAAGACGGTTTGCTGGACAGGGCGTGGGGAGTTTTAGTGGTAGTCAAGCCCGATTTCGCCCCACCCGACGCAGCCATTGCTGAGGCTAAGCGTGCATTCGGCGCGTTAGTAAAAGTAGGGGATGAGGATAGAAGGAGCAGCGGACGCACATATCGGCCTCGACGGCATCGTCGTACAAGCGCGCCTCGTGCGGGTGGCTGGCCGTGATAACTGGTTCTTCCGCAACGGATTATTGGTCTGGTGGAGACAGCGTATCTGGACCCGATGGTACTTTCCTCAGCCCGATATTCGTCCAAATTTCACGGGACCTACGAGCTACTATTGTAGCACAGAGCCTCCAGAGTCGAGTTCTCAAAGATTGTCTCGAAGGGACGTCATTATGAGGCCTGCTCCGAACCTTTCGAACTTTGTTGTACTGAGACATCCATTGATCCAGCACATTGTAAAGATATTGAGCTTCGAGAAGAGGTGAATACTGCAGGCGGCCTGGGAAACTCAATCATGACGGGATCTCGGCTTTCATGTGGCTGTGCAGTTGCTTTCTTTCACATCCAAGTTCTTCCTGTAGCACTGACACCGGAAGACAACCCTAGACACGCCACGAGTCGCTATTTCCCATTCGACCGACGAATGTCTCTCAAAAAAATTCGGTTGAAGATTGTATTATCACTCGGAGTGGTTCTCTCACCGACTCGGAGGACTCACAAATTAACCCGATTTCAAGGATCATCGGTTGTAGGTCGGGAAGAGTGTTCACGAATGGAATGATGTTTGATTATAGCTTGCTCCAATACTGCGGACTGACAAGATGCCTTTCTGCTATGGGCAGATTTTATCAGTGGGGTAACGTATACTCGCTACCGCGCAGTCAGCGCCGAGACAACTGCAACGTATAAATGCGTCTTTGACCCCGTTCTGCCAATGACAGCAGCCTAGCCGCTATTTGAACCCATGAAATTCCTCACTTGTTCTCTTGTGCTCCTCCTTTTCGCTTCACTCGCCCACTCGCAGGAAGCAGCCTTGAAGGCGACTTGTCGTAACGTACCAGGCAGTCCTAGGTATCCCAGTGCTGCTGAATGGGACGCGCTTAATGTGACGTTATCTGGACGCCTGGTCACCGTGGTTCCATCAGCGAAATTTTGCACCACTCTCCCCCGGGGTGCTTGCACCGATGACCAGTGGGGAAGCGCACTATTTCGCTCGACAATTCCAGGTGCTATGGATCAAGTGAGCTACTTATTTGGGAAGCCCGAAATTTTACATGTCTAATCTATTTATTTTAGGTCAATTGGGAGCAGGTATGATGAACGATTCCTGAGATTGTTATTCGACCAACAACAACCGCAGGGTTATGACCTTAGCCCTCCTTCTCTATGTTTGCGAAACGGGACTACCTGTGGCCAGGGCGACGTCCCTCCTTATGCGGTTGAGGCAAAGACAGTCGCAGATATACAGGTATTATCATGCTCCTGATTATTCAAGGCTTGACTGACTTTCTTCCAGGCTGCAGTGAAATTTTCGAGTGCCCACAATCTGCGAGTGGCTGTAAAATCTTCCGGGCATGATTTTCTCGGACGCTCTACTGCCCCAAGTTCCCTTCTCATCCACACTCACAAGTTCCAAAATATTTCTTTTGTGGGATCTACCATGACTGTGGGCAGTGGAGTCTACGCTAAAACAGTGTATGAGCAAGGCAAAGCAAACAGGAAGATCGCGGTTGGAGCTGTGGCGGCTACGGTATGTCTTGGTGGGGGCTGGGTGCAAGGTGCAGGCCACTCAGCATTGTCACCGGCTCTTGGCCTTGGAGCTGACAACGCCCTTGGTGAGATCCAAGGCTCCTTCACTGCGACCCGCTAACACTGTTATTCCAGAATTCGAGATTGTGGTTGCGAGCGGGGAACTGCTCAAGGTCAATCAAAAGTCGCATCCAGACCGTCAGTTTTTTTTGCTTCAACCCGGTTCTTGAGTATGTCTTGATCGGCTTTCGTCAGTGTTCTATGCTCTCCGTGGCGGAGGTGCCGGCAGCTGGGGGTGTCATCGTTTCAGCGACCTTCCACGTTTACCCGACTTTCAATGCTACGTCTGGTTCGATTTTTCTGGCCACAGAAAATAACACTGTTTTGGCGTCCCTAGCCACCCTCCATGCTCAGCACATCTTCGACTGGGACTCGGTGAACGCGGGGCACTATACGACTGTTATAAGGAACACCTCAACAAACGGTTCCATCTTTGTGCTGGAGACATACATGCCGAACACGACTGCTTCGCAGAGCATGGCACTATTGGCCCCATTCCTTAACGAATCTCTGGCGCTCCCGGGCGTGTCGCTGTTATTGCAGAACTTCACATATGGCAACATCAATGATGCGCTCTTTCAGGACGACGACAGCGTAGGCTTCAATGCAGTTCTTGGGTCTAGACTTATTCCAGCTGCTACATACCGTGACTCTCCCTCGGCAGTTGGCGAGGTGTACAAGAAACTTTTGGAAAGCGGCGTGACTGAGTATGTTCTTGAACCAATTTCCCTTTCTTGACTTGACATGACCCCAGGATCCTTGGGGCTATGGTCGCTGGAGGTTCGAACTAATTTCTTTGTGGTTTCTTGACTTTTAAACCCGTTCTCATTTTTATCTCTAGGTAAAGTAGCCGAGAATGCCCATATCTCCTCTGCTGTTCACCCCGCCTGGCGGACGGCAAAGATGTATGTTAGTAATTTGGTTATTCACAATTGCAGACCGATTTATCAAGCCCTCGTAGATTCTCACTGTCGGAACATGGGACGACTCAGCTTCACTCGCAGAAATTGACCAGATTCGTCATCTCTTCCAGAAAGCCCATCTCCCGATTATAGAAGAGATCACCGGACCCAATGCCGGTGCATATTCCAACGAGGCGGATGTGCTCGAACCCAACTTCCAGACAACGTTCTTTGGCCCCAACTATGGCAAGTTGAGCGCCATAAAGAGCAAGTATGACCCCAACGATCTGTTCATTGTCGGTGCCGGTGTTGGAAGCGAGCGTTGGGATGAATGGGGCCTATGCAGAGTGTGAAATTAGGTTGGCCGAATTCATTCAATGCCTGCCCCAGAGTAGTTTTAACCGCAAATATAGGATCTATGTAATTGTTACTACATGCATGCATACCTCGTAGAAAACTTGACACAAGCGAAGCAGTAAATAAATATTCAATCTGGAATGCCGATTCTCAACTTCGGATGCTCGATAAAGTCCCGGCGACCCTCTCCGGAAAAAAATATCTGTATCGAAGAATATCCAGCTTTACGCAAACGAGCAACGAGATCTTGATGTGCTCTACTATCATGACGTGGTTCGCGAAATATCGAAGTTTTCGTCCTTGACTTTGACACATAAAGGGCCAAGAAACGAGGCTTAGGTGAGATTGAACCGTGGGCATTTTTATTCAAGGTAAGTGCGCATTTACACCTCGACACTCTGAGACCGCTGCTGTTTGCGCGGCGACTTCCGCATTGGAAGGTTTGCGATCTGTCGCCCTCCGTCAACGTATTCTTCATCGCTGTTGTCGGATTATTCGTCGTTATCATCATCAGAGTCCGACTCGTCGTCCTCTGAGAGCGGTTCCGGCGTCTCTTCCAACTTCACTTTACCTGATCCTTTCGTCCTCTTCTTTGGAGATCCCTTGAGCTGACGTGAGCATTTTGCGCGCCTCCGCCGTTCGCCCCCGTGCGCGCCATTCACCCGCCTGCCTCGTAACACCGAAAATTCACCTCAATAGTCGGTTTTCAGGGCATCAAATATCACCAGAACCGTCTGTCAACGGCCGTCGACCAAGGAATCCGTCCTGTCCCGTCAAATTTCTTTACAAACTCTCGACGGAACGGGTCGGCTATCCGCCGCACGGAACCCGTAGAACCGTCGCGACGGGGACGGCATGCAGCTCTACTGTCAAAGTTCGGTTCGGAAATTGGTTCGAACTTGAACCGGACCGAACGGATCGCCAGGTTCAGGTTCAAGGTTCGGCCAAGGGCTGAACCTGAACGCCGAAGTTTGGTTCGGGGTTCAAGCGGGTAGTGGAGGCGTTCGAACCTAAACCGAACGTTGAACCTAGGGAGACATTTCTTGCCTCAATTGGGCGCATTTTGACCGCAGCTTATGATCTCTCGGTAAGAGTGATATTAGAATCCACTCACCCAATACTAGTATCTTGCGTAGCTTTAACCACTGTGAAAGCGACCGTAATGGGATGAATTCGACAGTCAAGATTCAGATCATGTGACTTCGTTAGAACGAAAATATTTGTTCCAACGACATTGGCGACCTTGATACACATATAAAATACAGCCAGAGACAGGCTATGTTCACGGTAAGTTAACCTGCTATTTTTCTGCTCGAAAATTTTACTTACTTTGAAGGTTTCATATTTTTTAGGTTCAAACGTGTTCGAACCTGAACTGAACCTGAACGCACGTTCAGGTTCGGGGTTCAGAGTTTTCCTGAACTGAACTTTGACAGCACTGGAATGATCACAATTCGACTCCATTAGTACTATGTACCAGCATGTACTCCTCCACTGCAGGTTCGCCATTCTGAGCGGCAAATGGAGTGTCACTGGAGTACTATGAAGTAATACGCCTTTGATTGTGAGTCCGAGTGCACGTCAAGGTCGGAGCCGGTCTCAGACTCCGAGGCCTCCTGCCTGCTGGGAGCTGCCACCACCGCCGCCACTGCCTGCGATCATCCGCTGGTCGTACCCCGAGCTCTATAGATGAGGGACTTCATTCTTGAGTCGACACCCTGCCTATACGCCATACGCGACCCGCGCATTTGCCCGCGCGACGCGCATGATGGACTCTGGGTAACATGCGGAGATTAAAATGCAAAATTTATTATTCTTTGGTATGGAGCATCCAACAAGGTGCTTTAGAGGTCTGACCAGAGTATGATACTACTACCTGATGTGCCTTCCCGATAAACCTGACCAGGCCTAATTCCCGCTACCGTAAGGTAAGGGTCTTGGAGAGCCCTAATTTTCGATTTTGGCTGTAAATCACATTTTCGTCAGCAGTTTTCATGTAATGGACCTTGCTCTCTGCCAAAATGCGACGGCTTGCTTGTTCCGTTGCATATGCCGTTTGATTGCCGTCCGGAAACACATAATCTTGATTACTTTCAGCTCCGAAGTTTGTTTAGCTTTGTTTCGTGAATCGGCAAACCAGGGCATCAAACCGTCTGTTTCACGCCCACGGGTGTAGCCGTAATTTTGGGCCGGCACGGCTTTACCCGTGCGCGTACAGAAGGCCAGAAAGGCATGGGTCCCGCCCGTACCGCGTCTTTTACGGGTTCCTTCCGATGTCAAGCTACGAGTCACATCAGGAAATGTTTTCGGCCTGGCCCATGCTGGCACAATTGGCTCACCTGGCAGTGCTGGCGCCAGACTGCCAGCTTTGCCAGAATCCTGTCAGGTACCGTTACGAAGTCTTTCAAACTCCGATCATGCGTGCCGTTGGCATGGCATGATGCCATGTCACAACGCTCTCTCTTTTCCCTCACACGTTGCGTCTTCCTGCCCGCAGGCTCTACCCTTTTCGACCTTCAAGCTCCCGCAGATTCATCCTACAAGTCAACCCAGTCATACGATAGTATCTCGCAGTCCTCAAACAGCCCGCAAGTTCTCGGTTCCCCACATTACCGTCCCAATCCCCCCCACTTCATCCGCCTTTCAATTGCTCCAGTGTGCCGCCTCTGTTCTCTCGACTCACAAGCCTTTACTCTTTTGGAAACATCTGTCAAGACTTTTGGCTTCAGCCCCTCCATAGTCGGTTTATGGTTTATGTCTGGGGTGACTGGCAAATAATCAAGTTTTCAAGTTGAGGAAAAGAAGGAAAAAAGAGGGAAAAAAGAGAGAGACCTCTCCTGACCTTCATTTGTCTGATCTCAAGCCCGCTTGCGTCGAAGCTCCTCCGGAGCGAAGGGAGAGAGTCTTTTTGAAGATCAATCAAGATATTCGGGACGCCTCGGCAACTTGATTCATGGTTTAACTGAAAGGGGATTAGTGCCCGTTTGAGTTAAACCACAGCCAATCGCAATCAAGATTGGACTCACGTGGCCGAACGCGTCTCGAACGCATCTCCTGCAAATTCCTCAGCGCGCCATTGTTACAACCTTGACGCATTTTTTTTTGAAGGACTAGGACACAAATTCCACACGTTTAGAATCTACTTCAGTTCACAAATGCATGACCAATCTGGGACAGCAACTCGCAAGTCGTGACTTCGCTCAGTTTTCCATACAGTAACAC
The DNA here is from genome assembly GCA_014462675.1 of Mycena sanguinolenta. Lineage (NCBI taxonomy): Eukaryota > Fungi > Basidiomycota > Agaricomycetes > Agaricales > Mycenaceae > Mycena > Mycena sanguinolenta. Next base: position 119,736 of record JACAZH010000067.1, on the reverse strand, counting down.
CGACTCAAGGATTTCACTGGCAGTTCTCATACACAGAAGTTAAACTGATTGAATTTGTGATGAGATCGTGTTTTTTCCTTCTTTCCAGAGTATGTTACAGCGGGTGCACCTTCCGGGACACCGACACATGTCCGCCCCGCTAGCATCCGAGTTCCTGCCCCTCATTCCATCGTGAATTATAAACCAGTTTATTCATATTTCTATCTAATACATCTTCCCTGTGCCTCAACACGTACCTGCGCCGACGAGTGCGCGAAGCTGTGGTGGCGTCTGCTGCAATGATCATTGCTCACTGGATAACGCGACGGTCTGCGGACCCGGCATAGGTTCACATCGCTTGCGTCTCACGACTCGCGTAGCTCCGAGTATTTTGCACCTAGGCGCGTGAACCGCAGCTCGTTGGGAGTATTGACGAGCATCGTGGCCATTCACCGTGCTGTGGTGGGTGTGGGCTGGTTCCCAGAAATGGGAGGTGGGTGACCGAGAAGAAGGATATTGTGTACATGTCATTTTTATTTCGTGAGATGGCAACGACGCGACGTACCATCATGCTTGGGCCATCGTGAGTATCGCCGCCCGTTCACCCGCATGTCAGTGCGGTTGATATGCAGGCGCCCACGAACGCTGACAAGCGCCCGTGCGCGCCGGTGCCCGAGCGAATGACGAACAAATCTAGCCTGTTAATCAGCTCAATGACCTGCAGGTGGGCGCGTAACCGTGGGAATAGCCCATATGCTCATGTGCGACCGGCGTGTGAATCCTTTATATGTTTGATGCAACATGGACGAGTTACCGTGCATGCGGCAGCGGGGACGAACTGGTAAATTTCCATCACGTTCTCACTAAGTACTGAATGTTGACAAGCACCTTTGTAGAACCTAGATGCTGTATGGGCGCCGAGTCGCGTGCTCCACGCACCAGACGGCGAGCGCGAGTCGATCGCCGATGTCTCCCACTGCGCATGCGAGGCGCAGTGATGGTGAGCACGAGTCAAAATGAAAAGAATCAGAACAAAGAAAAGCAAAAAAAAAACCCTAGTACTCACTCTCGTAGTCCATTGCCATTCCACCCGAATCGAATCTGGAGTGTATCTGCGCGCGAAGACCCAAAAACTACGCGCGAAAACACCCTGCACAATGAGCTGCACTCGCGATCTCCACCTTTGCCTTTTGTACTGTCTTCTGCGCATGCTTCTCCTGTTACCAGTCACGGTTCGACTCCGCGTGCTCGTTGCCAGTGGTTTGTACATTCTTGAGGCCAATGGCAAGCCCGCCATAGTGGTGCGAGAAAAGAGTGAGCCAGCGCACGCGGGCATCACTGGATGCCGAGAGGGTTTACCCAATTGAGTTAAACCACAGTTAAGCCACCCCAGGCTCCTGATTTGAACCAAAAGTCAAGCTACTTCGAGCTTCTCAAGCATGGCAAGTCGTGGGATCTCTCTTCCTCTTTCAAGCTCTCCAAGCTTCAAATCGCCTCTGGTGGTCTCGGAGGGTCGAGTGTCTCCCTTTTTGGCGCACTCCCATGTTCTTCGATTGTCACTTGGCTAGCCCTCTTCCAAAATCGTCATCAAACCCGCTACGTCACATCCGTGTTAACATTTTGCGCTGATCCAAATGATTGGCTTGGGTGTATGCAGGAGTGGGGATTCTTGCGGGTGAGCTCCGTTGTTTCATGGTGCAAGATGTACCTGACATGATTTCCAAAGCTTGCGACAAGCGCTGAAAATTCCGGAGACTGCCACACAACACCATTACCTTCGGAACGGTACTGGCCAGTGATCCCTGTGAGCCGATTCAAGACAGCCGGTGCTTATGGTTTGCGGTGGTGAAGCATGATGCTTCGTACTGTCACATCACTATGGAGTTGGCTTGAGCTGTGGCTGCTCACTACTTCGTGCAGGGTGTTTTAGGGCGCAACTCGTAGTGCTTGTTTGCCGTAGCTACTCAATAGATCTCATTTCCATTTTACTTGTGAACAGAGTAGCAAACAGAATATGAAGATAAGGGCATGCCGGAGTGCCATGTTCTGGCACTCTAAAGAAGAATTGGAGTGTTAGAGCGTGTCCAACAGAAGCGAGAGTGGCAAACTGAGCACCGGGTACCAGTCAAGTATTTGCCGATGAATTGGGCCCGGGAGTTCCCATGGAAGTAAGCACTAATGGAGGCGATGAACTGAGAGCAGCACGGTCAAAAAAGGTTTTGAAGGCCGTTTACGTGTAAATGGGAGGTTACGGGTGGCCCCTTTACGGCTGAAGCGTACCGTATACGTACCTTACGAGCCGCGGGACAAGACGCCCACGTTACGGGGCCGTAACCGTTTTTACGGCCCGTCATTCCGTAAATTTACGGGACGATTTGATGCTCTACTCCAAACTTCGACTCTAGTTCAAGCGGGCAAGCCTCGAGGCCTGAAGAGAAAGGGGACCATTGGCGTACTAAATCCTGGCCTGGTTTCGTTCTGGTAAATTGACCGTGCATTCAATTCATGGCCCCTCAATCCTGAGCTTTCAACCATGTGTGTTGCTCGACAGGCCTCCCTACTTGCTAGTTATCTGAATTTTGGATCCTACCTCGGGAGTTCTCTGAGGTTTTCAGATTCTGCGTCGCTAGTGATTGGTGATGTATCTGAGCTACGATCCCTCCTCAAGTGATTAAACTCGTGGCTCCTTCAACGGCCATTGCTGCTGAGCTCATTTCAATGCACCGCTTTGGTACTGCTTGTCATTGAAGATGATCGAGCTCCTGAATCTTCCGGCCAAGAGTAGATGTAATCCAAGGTTGTAAAAGTGGCAGTTGATTGACCCATTAGAGCTGACCGAGCGAGTTTTGGGTCATCATTGAATTTGTTCATGAGTTATTATATTCTTGGAATTCTTAGGATGCTGAAACCAATGTCGGACAGGTGGCCTGCAAGTTGACCAATGCTAGCGTGTGAACCAAGCGGGTTTTCAGCTGGTCTTGACTTTGTTCATTTATGATTTAATGTTGAAGTTGCGCTGGAATGGTAAAGATTTATTCATTCTATTTCATTTTTAAGTTAAGTTGGTAGCGGGCCATGCCGCTTGTCGGCTCTACCAGCTTTATAACTCAAATTGGATTCTTCCGGCAAATGCATCAATCTGTATTCTCGCCAGACTTGTATCAAATCTTCAGGGAGCGGCTGGCTTTTCTGGAACCACACCTGAGCAATATTGTCATGAATGAGTTGTCGAACTTACTTTCAACCAATTCAGCACACTATCAATAAATTCACGACAAGGATGGCGAATATACAACCAAGCTGGATTGAAAGAGCGAAGAAGTGATATGAAGTCCGATGATGGTTCTAAGGAAATTATGTGTTCCAATGCAGGTTTTGCGTTGAGATGCCTTGGAAACATCAAGTCAGTGGGTGGTTTGAAAGGTTTTTTGAGTGCGGACTACCAGACCAAAAGATCTGCCTCGCTAGATGTAGTTTGATACGACAAACTTTGGAGAATACAGCGTGACAAGTCTGTCTTGCATGAATCACAATCAGTGTAGAAAATCCCGGCTCGTCGTTGATCTTGGAGAAAGTCGTAGAATGATGCGTGATGGATGCGTATCTGCGATTCATCCACGCGGACCAAAGAATGCAATCCGCGTAATGTTAATCGAACATCACCCGGCGCCAGCCCAAGCAACTGTTCAATCTGGCCAATCAACAAATTTAATTTGGCTGTAAGGACAGTCAAAATTCGGAGAAGTTGACGGCGAGCGGGAATTTGGGAAAGTATTTGCGTGTACAGCAGATCAAGTGCAGCAAAAGGGGATTCTTCGTCGGCCTCCCTGCTGCCCGTGATGATTCTTTTGAGGCGTTCTGTGGGACGAAAGTCTTTGTCATCGACGAACTTGATGACCGTCGATGCGTAGACGAAATATCCAGATGATTTCCGCACGAGACTGTTAATAATCTGGGGGGCTGGCCACGGGAAAGGAATTGTAGCCATGGTTTCATGGTGTTCTCTGTGAATTCGCGCAAACTCATCAAAAAGGTACTTCCGGACGTCGTGGAAAGATTGGTTGATGTTCATAGCACTATAAATGCCGTGAAATGCACTTGGAACAATCTCGCAGATGTGCGGTTCGGGCCTACTGGCGACAAAGAATCGAAGAGGAAGGGGTCCTTGGCGAACAGTAGTGCCGATAGAGCGCAGGATCTCGCGCTGAATTTCTTTACCCTCGCATTCATCCAGCCCATCAATGACAATGACGAGAATACGACCAACAAAGGTCTGTCGGCACGGTTCAATTATCAGTTTCTGCAGCTGCACCGAAAGAGCTCGATGGATAACGGAAAGGTCGTCTTCCACAATTCGAGAGATGGCTGTTTTCAATTCTGGTCGACAAAAAGCCAGCTGATATGCCACGGTGGTGAATAGCTTCTTGCCATTCCCACGAGATGGATGTCCTCGTTTGAAGAAGAAGCTTGCCGCGAGGCGCTTTTGTGCCGCAAGCTTCGCACAGAACGACTGCGCTATCGCTGATTTTCCAGCACCGGCTGGTCCGTGCAGCCAACAAACAGTGCGATCGGAATCAGTCTCGGACGACCACTTGCACAGATCTTCGAGCATCTTTGTTCGAGTCTCCGGGTGACATCTCGGCTGTGGGAACCTTTCTGCCGAGTCGTGGAATGCATCGGCGGCAGCAACGTTATGTAGGACATGAAAACCTAGAAACTTCCATTAATTATGGCCGACGACTAGAGGCCTAATGGTCACCTCCGCCATTGTATTGGATCTGATTCACGTTTCCGCCGATATTGATATGCATTCGATGGTCCCGAGCTGGATACGAAGACTCAGAAACATCTCCCTGCGGCGGACGCCCGTCTTGATCGTGGGTCGAGAGAAATTGAATGGCTCTGCGTCCCGGAGGGATTGGCGGGGGGTCCAACCGATTCCGATCACCTTGCGGCGAACGACCGCGGTCTTGATGGTGACTGGAGGGATATTCGATCGCTCTCCGCTCAGGATGGGTCTGGGATGGGCCTGGAAGTAATGGTATCGCCGCTGAGGGTGGTAACTGATTACAAGATCCATGGGAACGCTCTTGAAGCGATGGCCTGCGAGGCAGACCTGCAATCGTCAACAGCCATGTTAGTGATGTATAGTCTGCGGCCTACCGTAAGGCATCATTCTCGCAGCCTCAATCTGCCGCCCATTCCTCTGCGGTCCTACCAGCCGACGACTCGAGGCAGTCAACCCGGATTCTAGGACGGTCAGCGGATCGTTACTCAGCCCAATCACGGACTGCGTGCTATGGATATTCATGTCCCCAGAAACATCGTAGAAATTGCCGCCGTGGATTTGGAACCCGGAGGAGGAGGTAATGAGAGGCATGAGAGAAAGAGGCAAAGCTGGAGGAAGTTGAACGGCGTGAGAACTTCAACAGTAGAGCTGTATCTTGCGGTGCACTGCAGTGCGCGTTTGATAGGCGATGGTTACGATTGAGTGACAAGTAGGAACTGCAGCCGTAGAAGAAACCGGGATTGCATTTCTGCGCAACTCTGATTTGGATCGCTGTCCGAGCGGCTTCGAAATGCGAATGGGCAAGATCTTTGGTGGAAGCAAACGTGCGATAAGGGTTTGGAACGAAAGAAGGAATTCAAAACGCCTCAGATCCCTGTACAAACGAACGGTAGGCTGCACGGATTATGTGGAGATGAGGTGCCAGCGATGAGTTGTTTGATGAAGCGCGTTCCCCAGCACTGACTCAGTATCTTGTGTAGTCTGGCCTTTTTGTGGTGACTCGGCGACTCTCTTCCATCCCAACAGAACCTTGGAAACGGCGGCGGAGCTCCTGTAGTATTGCGGTATTGAGAGTCCTGAATTACAAATGCACGGACCAACATTGAATATTAAATGCTCAGTTGCAACCCGAACTCGAGATGATCGATGCGTTGGAAGAAACCTTTTGCACGAGTTTGTCCCGATTTGTTCTCAATGCAACCCTTTCTCTCCACCACTTGGCACTAATTTCACGCTTTGCTCGCAACTCCATGCCATGAACCACAGGGTCGATACACAGGGCTACAGCCGTTCGAACGTTCACAGAGTTGCCTCAAGCGATCCGCAAGACTCGGCCACTCAGGGCCTCAGGCCGAGTCTCATGCTTCATCCGCCGCTGGTTCTTGCCACCATAAATCTCGAGAGTGCCACGTCGCCTCAGATCTGGGCAAGTTCGACGCTCGGGGCGAAGACACACGAGCAAGGCGTCATCAGGTGCTGGCATATTTCGACCTCGACAAGTTCTAAATGTTCGGCGGGAACCGACGTCCCAGGCTTTGGTCGACAGTCCACGGATGACACTTTTCTTGATGTTCTGCGTTACTAGTCTTGTAACAAGGAGAGCGGACGTCTACCAACGAATTCGACCAACGAGCTCCATCTGCCAGCGGATTGCGGAACGTGGAGGCGACATGGGTGCATCACCAGTGCTCCTACTCCTGCGGCCTCATCGACACTACACCAAGAGTCTCGGTCTCGGATTCCGGTACACCAAATCCGCGCCGCACACCCAGGACGGGACACGACGAAAGAAGGAAGCGTGTAACCACCCCAAAATCCTGTCCCCGTTCCTACCCCCGCGCGCGCTCCGATTCCTATCGAGATTGCGAGTCATTCGTCCGTAGTCTCTCAGCGTGAACGTTCCATCCACGCCGCTAGTACTGGCATCAATTTACCGCCCGCGACGGGACACGGGACGACACATGTACAAGAAACGAGCTGACATCACCGACACCACCCTCGCCCGGCCTGCTACTCGAAATTGAAATTCCAAATCATCTGCCCGCAATCGAGGTCTTCGCACACTGACATCGAGCGAGTTGGCATACGCCGCGACACCAGACGAGACGACCTCAAACGACACGGCACGTCACGCCGACGCGCACCACCCCGCTGCCCCGTCCGCACCCACCTCCCCTCGCGCACGCGTTTTCTTTCTCCGTCCGCCCGCGACCGCGACCGCGACACGACGACGCAATGCGACCGCCCGCCAAGCACGCTTCTAGTTCTGTGCACGCGTCCGCCTCTGTCTAGAGTTCACCCCGCCGTGCGCTGTCCGCCTCCCGCACGTCCGCAGTCCGCTTTCCACGTGCCCCTCACCGCTACCCTTCCGCCCTCCCGCGCGCGTCAGTATCCGGCCAAAGTCTTCGTCTGTCTCAAGTTCCCCACAGACCCGTTACGTTGGCGTCGGCATCGTGGTCCCGCCCTCGCCGTCGATCCACACCCGCCCTCGCCCTCGTCCTGCCCTGCCCTGCGCGTCGGCATCGGCATCGACACCGACACCGGCACCGACATCGACGTTGACATCGACATCACGGCTCGAAGAGGGACGCCACGCCTCAAGCAGTCAAGGTCGAATTTCGCGACTCGGAGCAACGAGCAGCAACAGGACGAGATTCAATATGCATGAAATGAAGCACGGCGCACCAAATCAAGCATAACGCACAAAGTGATTTAGGCAAGATTCAAGAACCTGAAGAAACGAATGTGGGTGCGGATGCGTTGGGCCCCAGTGAGCATGCTGCGTACATTCGGCACAGCCCGGGCCCCATCATGCATCCGTCGACCGCGCCCCCGCCTTCCATCCACAGGCGACGTCAACTCGACCGCGCGCCATTCACCCACCTGCCCCATTATTCACCCGCCCGCCTCGTCGGTCCGCACGTCTCGTCGATCCGCCGCCGCCAGCACCACCCGCACGCGCGTCCAGCCACGAGAGGTTGCGTGGCGCGATGCGGCGGGACGTAGGCTTGTGTACTGAGCAGCAAGAGGTAGACAAGACAAGAGGGAAGGAAGAGGACACGGCGTGTGGGTGTGTGTGTGGAAGGAGAAGAAGAGTACGTGGCGTGCGCGGGCGTGAGTCTGGACGTAGGTCGGCAGGTCGGAGGGGATGAAGAGGGTCTGTCCCACATTACTCGATCATATCGCATCGCACTATGCTAATTTCCACACCGTCGTGGTATTTTTTTCGCATTCAGTACGCGCCATTGGTATCTAATCCAATATATGCGTATGGAACCCTATCTAATACATCGTTCCTCCTGGGTCTCAGGTGCTATACCTGCGCTGAAGCGACGCATCCGCTTACACCATAAACGACCCGCGCATTCGCCCGCGCGACGCGCATGACGCGGGATGCGTCCCACTTGCCCACCTCCCTTCTTTTAACTCCTCCTTTGCTTCATCCTCCTTGCTGGAGAAAGCAACCCCGCAACAAACTCGGCCCCCGAGTGGCACAGCGAAAGCTTCACCCCTCCTCCTCCTTTCCCTCCCTGCTGCTCCTTCGCTTTCGCCACGAGGGCGGTGAAGAGGGGCGAGGTGTAGATCGGCGCGGGAACCATAGAGGGCGCGTCTGTTTCAAGGCGCATGCGCAGACGGGCGTCTTCCTCCTCGCTGGCGGTGGCACTTGCGTTTGGTGTAGAAGACGCAGGGGCAGGGGGAGCAGAGGAAGGGGCAGAGGAGGAAGGCGGGGGGAGGCGAACATATTGCGCACGGCGATGGAGGTATCGGTGCTTGGTGTGTATGTTATTACGCCTAGATTGCAGTGCCTATCAGCACTGTAGCAAATGACACAATAAAAGCAGAATGAGGGAGGGAGGAAACGACGAGGGCGCGCGGGGGCGCAAGGCAGGGGTAAGAGAAGGACGTGCAGCTGCGGCTTCGGGCATCGTGCCCAGCCGCTGGTCGTCGCGGCATGTGTCGACGCTGGGCGACGTCGCAACGAGCTGGGAGTCGCGCGCCGGAGAACAGAGGGGGGGAAGCGCAAAAAGAGACGAGGAAGGGAAGAGTGGGATGGCAGGAGGACGCACCTGTAATCCCGATATACAAAATTGGGAACCAATCGAGCAGCCGTTGGGCGAAGGCGGGCGAGTCGGTGAAGCAGTGGATGTGGATCTGCGCGACGCGTCAATCTCACGTGTCTTCTCATCGCCCCAAGTAGCGGCGGACGCTCGCTAATGACGCCTTAGCTGGCGGGTAAAGACGGTTTGCTGGACAGGGCGTGGGGAGTTTTAGTGGTAGTCAAGCCCGATTTCGCCCCACCCGACGCAGCCATTGCTGAGGCTAAGCGTGCATTCGGCGCGTTAGTAAAAGTAGGGGATGAGGATAGAAGGAGCAGCGGACGCACATATCGGCCTCGACGGCATCGTCGTACAAGCGCGCCTCGTGCGGGTGGCTGGCCGTGATAACTGGTTCTTCCGCAACGGATTATTGGTCTGGTGGAGACAGCGTATCTGGACCCGATGGTACTTTCCTCAGCCCGATATTCGTCCAAATTTCACGGGACCTACGAGCTACTATTGTAGCACAGAGCCTCCAGAGTCGAGTTCTCAAAGATTGTCTCGAAGGGACGTCATTATGAGGCCTGCTCCGAACCTTTCGAACTTTGTTGTACTGAGACATCCATTGATCCAGCACATTGTAAAGATATTGAGCTTCGAGAAGAGGTGAATACTGCAGGCGGCCTGGGAAACTCAATCATGACGGGATCTCGGCTTTCATGTGGCTGTGCAGTTGCTTTCTTTCACATCCAAGTTCTTCCTGTAGCACTGACACCGGAAGACAACCCTAGACACGCCACGAGTCGCTATTTCCCATTCGACCGACGAATGTCTCTCAAAAAATTCGGTTGAAGATTGTATTATCACTCGGAGTGGTTCTCTCACCGACTCGGAGGACTCACAAATTAACCCGATTTCAAGGATCATCGGTTGTAGGTCGGGAAGAGTGTTCACGAATGGAATGATGTTTGATTATAGCTTGCTCCAATACTGCGGACTGACAAGATGCCTTTCTGCTATGGGCAGATTTTATCAGTGGGGTAACGTATACTCGCTACCGCGCAGTCAGCGCCGAGACAACTGCAACGTATAAATGCGTCTTTGACCCCGTTCTGCCAATGACAGCAGCCTAGCCGCTATTTGAACCCATGAAATTCCTCACTTGTTCTCTTGTGCTCCTCCTTTTCGCTTCACTCGCCCACTCGCAGGAAGCAGCCTTGAAGGCGACTTGTCGTAACGTACCAGGCAGTCCTAGGTATCCCAGTGCTGCTGAATGGGACGCGCTTAATGTGACGTTATCTGGACGCCTGGTCACCGTGGTTCCATCAGCGAAATTTTGCACCACTCTCCCCGGGGGTGCTTGCACCGATGACCAGTGGGGAAGCGCACTATTTCGCTCGACAATTCCAGGTGCTATGGATCAAGTGAGCTACTTATTTGGGAAGCCCGAAATTTTACATGTCTAATCTATTTATTTTAGGTCAATTGGGAGCAGGTATGATGAACGATTCCTGAGATTGTTATTCGACCAACAACAACCGCAGGGTTATGACCTTAGCCCTCCTTCTCTATGTTTGCGAAACGGGACTACCTGTGGCCAGGGCGACGTCCCTCCTTATGCGGTTGAGGCAAAGACAGTCGCAGATATACAGGTATTATCATGCTCCTGATTATTCAAGGCTTGACTGACTTTCTTCCAGGCTGCAGTGAAATTTTCGAGTGCCCACAATCTGCGAGTGGCTGTAAAATCTTCCGGGCATGATTTTCTCGGACGCTCTACTGCCCCAAGTTCCCTTCTCATCCACACTCACAAGTTCCAAAATATTTCTTTTGTGGGATCTACCATGACTGTGGGCAGTGGAGTCTACGCTAAAACAGTGTATGAGCAAGGCAAAGCAAACGGGAAGATCGCGGTTGGAGCTGTGGCGGCTACGGTATGTCTTGGTGGGGGCTGGGTGCAAGGTGCAGGCCACTCAGCATTGTCACCGGCTCTTGGCCTTGGAGCTGACAACGCCCTTGGTGAGATCCAAGGCTCCTTCACTGCGACCCGCTAACACTGTTATTCCAGAATTCGAGATTGTGGTTGCGAGCGGGGAACTGCTCAAGGTCAATCAAAAGTCGCATCCAGACCGTCAGTTTTTTTTGCTTCAACCCGGTTCTTGAGTATGTCTTGATCGGCTTTCGTCAGTGTTCTATGCTCTCCGTGGCGGAGGTGCCGGCAGCTGGGGTGTCATCGTTTCAGCGACCTTCCACGTTTACCCGACTTTCAATGCTACGTCTGGTTCGATTTTTCTGGCCACAGAAAATAACACTGTTTTGGCGTCCCTAGCCACCCTCCATGCTCAGCACATCTTCGACTGGGACTCGGTGAACGCGGGGCACTATACGACTGTTATAAGGAACACCTCAACAAACGGTTCCATCTTTGTGCTGGAGACATACATGCCGAACACGACTGCTTCGCAGAGCATGGCACTATTGGCCCCATTCCTTAACGAATCTCTGGCGCTCCCGGGCGTGTCGCTGTTATTGCAGAACTTCACATATGGCAACATCAATGATGCGCTCTTTTCAGGACGACGACAGCGTAGGCTTCAATGCAGTTCTTGGGTCTAGACTTATTCCAGCTGCTACATACCGTGACTCTCCCTCGGCAGTTGGCGAGGTGTACAAGAAACTTTTGGAAAGCGGCGTGACTGAGTATGTTCTTGAACCAATTTCCCTTTCTTGACTTGACATGACCCCAGGATCCTTGGGGCTATGGTCGCTGGAGGTTCGAACTAATTTCTTTGTGGTTTCTTGACTTTTAAACCCGTTCTCATTTTTATCTCTAGGTAAAGTAGCCGAGAATGCCCATATCTCCTCTGCTGTTCACCCCGCCTGGCGGACGGCAAAGATGTATGTTAGTAATTTGGTTATTCACAATTGCAGACCGATTTATCAAGCCCTCGTAGATTCTCACTGTCGGAACATGGGACGACTCAGCTTCACTCGCAGAAATTGACCAGATTCGTCATCTCTTCCAGAAAGCCCATCTCCCGATTATAGAAGAGATCACCGGACCCAATGCCGGTGCATATTCCAACGAGGCGGATGTGCTCGAACCCAACTTCCAGACAACGTTCTTTGGCCCCAACTATGGCAAGTTGAGCGCCATAAAGAGCAAGTATGACCCCAACGATCTGTTCATTGTCGGTGCCGGTGTTGGAAGCGAGCGTTGGGATGAATGGGGCCTATGCAGAGTGTGAAATTAGGTTGGCCGAATTCATTCAATGCCTGCCCCAGAGTAGTTTTAACCGCAAATATAGGATCTATGTAATTGTTACTACATGCATGCATACCTCGTAGAAAACTTGACACAAGCGAAGCAGTAAATAAATATTCAATCTGGAATGCCGATTCTCAACTTCGGATGCTCGATAAAGTCCCGGCGACCCTCTCCGGAAAAAAATATCTGTATCGAAGAATATCCAGCTTTACGCAAACGAGCAACGAGATCTTGATGTGCTCTACTATCATGACGTGGTTCGCGAAATATCGAAGTTTTCGTCCTTGACTTTGACACATAAAGGGCCAAGAAACGAGGCTTAGGTGAGATTGAACCGTGGGCATTTTTATTCAAGGTAAGTGCATTTTTACACCTCGACACTCTGAGACCGCTGCTGTTTGCGCGGCGACTTCCGCATTGGAAGGTTTGCGATCTGTCGCCCTCCGTCAACGTATTCTTCATCGCTGTTGTCGGATTATTCGTCGTTATCATCATCAGAGTCCGACTCGTCGTCCTCTGAGAGCGGTTCCGGCGTCTCTTCCAACTTCACTTTACCTGATCCTTTCGTCCTCTTCTTTGGAGATCCCTTGAGCTGACGTGAGCATTTTGCGCGCCTCCGCCGTTCGCCCCCGTGCGCGCCATTCACCCGCCTGCCTCGTAACACCGAAAATTCACCTCAATAGTCGGTTTTCAGGGCATCAAATATCACCAGAACCGTCTGTCAACGGCCGTCGACCAAGGAATCCGTCCTGTCCCGTCAAATTTCTTTACAAACTCTCGACGGAACGGGTCGGCTATCCGCCGCACGGAACCCGTAGAACCGTCGCGACGGGGACGGCATGCAGCTCTACTGTCAAAGTTCGGTTCGGAAATTGGTTCGAACTTGAACCGGACCGAACGGATCGCCAGGTTCAGGTTCAAGGTTCGGCCAAGGGCTGAACCTGAACGCGAAGTTTGGTTCGGGGTTCAAGCGGGTAGTGGAGGCGTTCGAACCTAAACCGAACGTTGAACCTAGGGAGACATTTCTTGCCTCAATTGGGCGCATTTTGACCGCAGCTTATGATCTCTCGGTAAGAGTGATATTAGAATCCACTCACCCAATACTAGTATCTTGCGTAGCTTTAACCACTGTGAAAGCGACCGTAATGGGATGAATTCGACAGTCAAGATTCAGATCATGTGACTTCGTTAGAACGAAAATATTTGTTCCAACGACATTGGCGACCTTGATACACATATAAAAATACAGCCAGAGACAGGCTATGTTCACGGTAAGTTAACCTGCTATTTTTCTGCTCGAAAATTTTACTTACTTTGAAGGTTTCATATTTTTTAGGTTCAAACGTGTTCGAACCTGAACTGAACCTGAACGCACGTTCAGGTTCGGGGTTCAGAGTTTTCCTGAACTGAACTTTGACAGCACTGGAATGATCACAATTCGACTCCATTAGTACTATGTACCAGCATGTACTCCTCCACTGCAGGTTCGCCATTCTGAGCGGCAAATGGAGTGTCACTGGAGTACTATGAAGTAATACGCCTTTGATTGTGAGTCCGAGTGCACGTCAAGGTCGGAGCCGGTCTCAGACTCCGAGGCCTCCTGCCTGCTGGGAGCTGCCACCACCGCCGCCACTGCCTGCGATCATCCGCTGGTCGTACCCCGAGCTCTATAGATGAGGGACTTCATTCTTGAGTCGACACCCTGCCTATACGCCATACGCGACCCGCGCATTTGCCCGCGCGACGCGCATGATGATGGACTCTGGGTAACATGCGGAGATTAAAATGCAAAATTTATTATTCTTTGGTATGGAGCATCCAACAAGGTGCTTTAGAGGTCTGACCAGAGTATGATACTACTACCTGATGTGCCTTCCCGATAAACCTGACCAGGCCTAATTCCCGCTACCGTAAGGTAAGGGTCTTGGAGAGCCCTAATTTTCGATTTTGGCTGTAAATCACATTTTCGTCAGCAGTTTTCATGTAATGGACCTTGCTCTCTGCCAAAATGCGACGGCTTGCTTGTTCCGTTGCATATGCCGTTTGATTGCCGTCCGGAAACACATAATCTTGATTACTTTCAGCTCCGAAGTTTGTTTAGCTTTGTTTCGTGAATCGGCAAACCAGGGCATCAAACCGTCTGTTTCACGCCCACGGGTGTAGCCGTAATTTTGGGCCGGCACGGCTTTACCCGTGCGCGTACAGAAGGCCAGAAAGGCATGGGTCCCGCCCGTACCGCGTCTTTTACGGGTTCCTTCCGATGTCAAGCTACGAGTCACATCAGGAAATGTTTTCGGCCTGGCCCATGCTGGCACAATTGGCTCACCTGGCAGTGCTGGCGCCAGACTGCCAGCTTTGCCAGAATCCTGTCAGGTACCGTTACGAAGTCTTTCAAACTCCGATCATGCGTGCCGTTGGCATGGCATGATGCCATGTCACAACGTCTCTCTCTCTTTTCCCTCACACGTTGCGTCTTCCTGCCCGCAGGCTCTACCCTTTTCGACCTTCAAGCTCCCGCAGATTCATCCTACAAGTCAACCCAGTCATACGATAGTATCTCGCAGTCCTCAAACAGCCCGCAAGTTCTCGGTTCCCCACATTACCGTCCCAATCCCCCCCACTTCATCCGCCTTTCAATTGCTCCAGTGTGCCGCCTCTGTTCTCTCGACTCACAAGCCTTTACTCTTTTGGAAACATCTGTCAAGACTTTTGGCTTCAGCCCCTCCATAGTCGGTTTATGGTTTATGTCTGGGGTGACTGGCAAATAATCAAGTTTTCAAGTTGAGGAAAAGAAGGAAAAAAGAGGGAAAAAGAGAGAGACCTCTCCTGACCTTCATTTGTCTGATCTCAAGCCCGCTTGCGTCGAAGCTCCTCCGGAGCGAAGGGAGAGAGTCTTTTTGAAGATCAATCAAGATATTCGGGACGCCTCGGCAACTTGATTCATGGTTTAACTGAAAGGGGATTAGTGCCCGTTTGAGTTAAACCACAGCCAATCGCAATCAAGATTGGACTCACGTGGCCCGAACGCGTCTCGAACGCATCTCCTGCAAATTCCTCAGCGCGCCATTGTTACAACCTTGACGCATTTTTTTTGAAGGACTAGGACACAAATTCCACACGTTTAGAATCTACTTCAGTTCACAAATGCATGACCAATCTGGGACAGCAACTCGCAAGTCGTGACTTCGCTCAGTTTTCCATACAGTAACACCGACTCAAGGATTTCACTGGCAGTTCTCATACACAGAAGTTAAACTGATTGAATTTGTGATGAGATCGTGTTTTTTCCTTCTTTCCAGAGTATGTTACAGCGGGTGCACCTTCCGGGACACCGACACATGTCCGCCCCGCTAGCATCCGAGTTCCTGCCCCTCATTCCATCGTGAATTATAAACCAGTTTATTCATATTTCTATCTAATACATCTTCCCTGTGCCTCAACACGTACCTGCGCCGACGAGTGCGCGAAGCTGTGGTGGCGTCTGCTGCAATGATCATTGCTCACTGGATAACGCGACGGTCTGCGGACCCGGCATAGGTTCACATCGCTTGCGTCTCACGACTCGCGTAGCTCCGAGTATTTTGCACCTAGGCGCGTGAACCGCAGCTCGTTGGGAGTATTGACGAGCATCGTGGCCATTCACCGTGCTGTGGTGGGTGTGGGCTGGTTCCCAGAAATGGGAGGTGGGTGACCGAGAAGAAGGATATTGTGTACATGTCATTTTTATTTCGTGAGATGGCAACGACGCGACGTACCATCATGCTTGGGCCATCGTGAGTATCGCCGCCGTTCACCCGCATGTCAGTGCGGTTGATATGCAGGCGCCCACGAACGCTGACAAGCGCCGTGCGCGCCGGTGCCCGAGCGAATGACGAACAAATCTAGCCTGTTAATCAGCTCAATGACCTGCAGGTGGGCGCGTAACTTCGTGGAATAGCCCATATGCTCATGTGCGACCGGCGTGTGAATCCTTTATATGTTTGATGCAACATGGACGAGTTACCGTGCATGCGGCAGCGGGGACGAACTGGTAAATTTCCATCACGTTCTCACTAAGTACTGAATGTTGACAAGCACCTTTGTAGAACCTAGATGCTGTATGGGCGCCGAGTCGCGTGCTCCACGCACCAGACGGCGAGAGCGCGAGTCGATCGCCGATGTCTCCCACTGCGCATGCGAGGCGCAGTGATGGTGAGCACGAGTCAAAATGAAAAGAATCAGAACAAAGAAAAGCAAAAAAAAAACCTAGTACTCACTCTCGTAGTCCATTGCCATTCCACCCGAATCGAATCTGGAGTGTATCTGCGCGCGAAGACCCAAAACTACGCGCGAAAACACCCTGCACAATGAGCTGCACTCGCGATCTCCACCTTTGCCTTTTGTACTGTCTTCTGCGCATGCTTCTCCTGTTACCAGTCACGGTTCGACTCCGCGTGCTCGTTGCCAGTGGTTTGTACATTCTTGAGGCCAATGGCAAGCCCGCCATAGTGGTGCGAGAAAAGAGTGAGCCGCGCACGCGGCATCACTGGATGCCGAGAGGGTTTACCCAATTGAGTTAAACCACAGTTAAGCCACCCCAGGCTCCTGATTTGAACCAAAAGTCAAGCTACTTCGAGCTTCTCAAGCATGGCAAGTCGTGGGATCTCTCTTCCTCTTTCAAGCTCTCCAAGCTTCAAATCGCCTCTGGTGGTCTCGGAGGGTCGAGTGTCTCCCCTTTTGGCGCACTCCCATGTTCTTCGATTGTCACTTGGCTAGCCCTCTTCCAAAATCGTCATCAAACCCGCTACGTCACATCCGTGTTAACATTTTGCGCTGATCCAAATGATTGGCTTGGGTGTATGCAGGAGTGGGGATTCTTGCGGGTGAGCTCCGTTGTTTCATGGTGCAAGATGTACCTGACATGATTTCCAAAGCTTGCGACAAGCGCTGAAAATTCGGAGACTGCCACACAACACCATTACCTTCGAACGGTACTGGCCAGTGATCCCTGTGAGCCGATTCAAGACAGCCGGTGCTTATGGTTTGCGGTGGTGAAGCATGATGCTTCGTACTGTCACATCACTATGGAGTTGGCTTGAGCTGTGGCTGCTCACTACTTCGTGCAGGGTGTTTTAGGGCGCAACTCGTAGTGCTTGTTTGCCGTAGCTACTCAATAGATCTCATTTCCATTTTACTTGTGAACAGAGTAGCAAACAGAATATGAAGATAAGGGGCATGCCGGAGTGCCATGTTCTGGCACTCTAAAGAAGAATTGGAGTGTTAGAGCGTGTCCAACAGAAGCGAGAGTGGCAAACTGAGCACCGGGTACCAGTCAAGTATTTGCCGATGAATTGGGCCCGGGAGTTCCCATGGAAGTAAGCACTAATGGAGGCGATGAACTGAGAGCAGCACGGTCAAAAAAGGTTTTGAAGGCCGTTTACGTGTAAATGGGAGGTTACGGGTGGCCCCTTTACGGCTGAAGCGTACCGTATACGTACCTTACGAGCCGCGGGACAAGACGCCCACGTTACGGGGCCGTAACCGTTTTTACGGCCCGTCATTCCGTAAATTTACGGGACGATTTGATGCTCTACTCCAAACTTCGACTCTAGTTCAAGCGGGCAAGCCTCGAGGCCTGAAGAGAAAGGGGACCATTGGCGTACTAAATCCTGGCCTGGTTTCGTTCTGGTAAATTGACCGTGCATTCAATTCATGGCCCCTCAATCCTGAGCTTTCAACTGTTAAAGAATGTGGGTCGAAAGCAGCTGGAGGGTACGGCGTGGGAAGGAGTGTGTCGTGCGCTGGATGTGCGCGGTGTTCCGTCGATGTGAGGACACTAAATAAATGCAGCTATTAGCTCTTCGTTCACAGCCTGAGATGTGGATGGAACGAAGAGCGTCGTGTGCGACTACGGAATATATACGTGGTGTAAATAATAGCTGTCCGTATGTTAAGCGTACCGATTCGCGTCCGTGCCGACTTGCTACCGAATAAATCCTTAACACTCCCCCTCAAGTCGCGCGGAGTCCCATGAGTGCGCGGAAGCGCTCGAGCTTGGTGCGCGGGAGCGGTTTGGTGAGTGCGTCGGCGACCTGGTTGTCCGTGGGCATGTAGGTGAGGGCAACCGTGCCGTTGTCGACGGCGTCGCGGATATAGTGGTACCGGAGATCGATATGCTTGTTGCGGGAGTTCATAACACCATTCTTCGCGAGCGCGATTAGCGCTTTGGTTATCGCAGTAGAGTGGCGTCGGCGGGGAGGACGAGGAGGCGAGCTGGGCGGAGAGCTCGTTGGTGAGCTCACGGAGCCACGTAGCTTCGCGTGCGGCGCTCGCGGCGGCGATGTACTCGGCTTCGGTCGAAGAGAGGGCGATGAGGGATTGTTTGCGGGAACTCCAGGCGATGGCGGCGCCGTCGTAGAGGAAGGCGTTGCCGGAAATCGAGTGACGATCCGGCTGGGAAGCGTGATCGGCGTCCGTGTATGCGAGGAGGCCCGAGTCGTCGAGACCGAAGGCGAGCCCAAGGTTCTTCGTGCCGATGAGGTAGCGTAGGACACGTTTGGCGGCGTTCCAGTGCATCAGCTTGGGGTTTACGATGAACCGGGAGAGGAGGGAGACAGCGAACGCGACGTCGGGGCGAGAGCCGATCGCCGCATACATCAGCGAGCCGATGAGTTTGGCGTACGGCTTCGAGTCGATGCGCTCGTCGTTCGCGTTGTCGTCATAAAGATTGACGTGGGGGTCGAGGGGAATGGTGAGCGGCTGAGCCTGCGTGAGGTGGAAGCGGTCAGCAAGGGTGTCGATGTAAGTCGCTTGCGACATTGTGATGCGGCGTAGCTCGCGCACGCGGCGGATCTCGAAACCAAGGAGCCAGCGGACTGCTCCAAGGTCAGTGATCTCGTAGTGGGATGCGATCTGGCGCTTGACGGCCGCACACGCCGCCTTAGAATTTGAAAGAATGAGGGAATCATCGACATGAATGCCGATGATGATCCCGACTCCCCCGACGAAGATGTAAAAAACAGCGGGGTCGGCGGCGCACCGTGTGAAGCCCAGTCTGCGTACCAGCAGGTCGTAGACTGCCCAATACCATAGTCGTCCCGCCTGCTTCAACCCATATAGCGCCTTGAGTAATTCGCACACGAAGTGCTCGAATCCGGGCTTGACGAAGCCGGGAGGTTGCTCTATGTAAATTTTCTCCTCGACAGGGGCGTTCGTGTAGGCGCTGGAGAAGTCGATATTGTCGGCTTCGAGGTCGTATCGGGCGGCGAGTGCGAGGAGGAAGCGGAGGGTGGCGAGGGTCATCGTGGGCGATGTCGTCTCGGTGTAGTCGACATTGTGGATTTGGCGGTGGCCGCCGGCGACGAGTCGGGCCTTGTGGGCCTTGACGTTGTTGTTTTCATCGCGTTTGCGGCGGAGAACAAAGGAGGATGGGAGCACGTTCGCATCACGTGGCCTCTCGACTAAGCGCCACGTGCCACGCTCCTCTAACTTATTTACCTCGTCGTTCATCGCCTCGCTCCACTTTTCTCGGTCGGGACCAGCTTTCGCCTCGCGCACCGTCGGTGCATCGCCGTCCATCGTCGCAAATGCGGTCAACGGCGCCTCGTTCCCAGCAAAAGCAGCGTGGATGGCCGCCATGGCAACAGCGCCATCGAACCACTCGTCGTCTGCGAACGCCATCTTCGCAGACGGCTCGCCGGTTGGGACGACGCTCTGGGGGACTTTCGTCGCCCCTCGTCCACCGATGGAGCCGGTTCCCGCCGCGATGTCACGCAGCCACTGCGACGGCTCGCGCGTACGCTTGGGGCGAGACGGCTCGGGTGCAAGCTCGCGTGGTGTGCTGGGAGCTTCGGAGGGTGTGGTGGGTGGTTCAGGAGAAGGATCGGGCGCGCTAGGAGGCGCTGAAGGTGCGTCATGAGCTGCTGGAGCTGGTTCCTCAGCTGATGTGTTTGAAGGGGCTTCGGTGGCGGGAGCGGGCGCGTTACGAGCGTCCTGAGCGCTCTGGCTACCCAACTCCCCCTCGATCGGGACGCTCGGGTATGTGACATCCTCTGGCTCCCCCTCAAATCTCACATTTCGCTCGATAGAGATCTTGCGCTGCGTGGGCCAATAAATTCTATGGCCCTTCGCATGCGCATCGATTCCCATCCATCGGCATGCTTTCGCCTGCATGTCGATCTTCGATGCACCCTCTGTCTTCACCCACACGTTCGCCCCGAAACGACGCAACTGGGATAGGTCGGGCTTTTCGCCCGTTGCGCGTTCGTGCGGCGTCGATCCGACGGTGTTCACGGTCTCCGTGCGATTGCGGAGCCATGCCGCGTGTGAGACGGCTTCAAGCCAGAGGAAGGCGGGAAGGGAGGCGAGGTGGAGCATGGCGCGCGCGTGGGCGAGCAGCGTTTGCAGGACGCGCTCAGCCTTGCCGTTCTGCGCGGAGGAGTCGTGAACGGTGACACGATGATGGGTACCTTGGGTTTTTAGGTGCGTCTCCATTTCCTTGCTCGTAAACTCGCCTGCGCCGTCGGTTCCCCATTCCCCAATGACGGCTGCGCCACGGTGCACCTTCGCCCACGCCTCGTAGTGCTTATATGCCTCGGGCGCGTCGTTCTTCTTTTCCAGTCCCGTCACCACCACTTCATCTGACTTATCGTCTAGGAATATAATGAAGTACGACTTGCGTCCGAGAGACGCAGTCGGCGCGGGCCCCCACGTATCGCTGAACACCTTTTCCCCATAGACCTTTGCTGTCGGGCTCGAGCGGGCGTGCGGGAAAGGCTCGCGCTTCAAGATGCCCATCGCGCAGCCTTTGCAAAAACCTGCCTCGTCATTGGTAAGCTTCACGCCGGTGACGAGACCTTTATTAATCATGTTTTGCAGGCCACGGATATCGGCGTGGCCCATGCGGCAATGGAATTCATGTAAGGTGAGCGTCAGATATGCGGTGTTCACAGCGGCCATGGATACGGGGTGCGGCGTCGGGGTTTTCGATGCGTGCACCTCCTGCACGGGGGTAGAGCCCGTCGCGTTCGGGGACGATGAACAGCGCCGCACCATCCGGGGTGAGGATGCGTGCGCTGCCGTTCGCAAAGTGGATGTCGTGGCCAGATTTGGTCATGCGGCTGACGGATATGAGCGTCAGCGGCATCTCGGGGGCGTGGAGTACGTCGAGCAGCATCATCTCGATGCGCTGGCCGCCGTGGACGACGGTCATGGGGACCTTGCCGCGCCCTCTGGCGAAGAAGGTGCGGTTATCGGCGGACTTGATGGGGACAGCGTCGACGGTCTCGTACTCGACAAATCGTTCGCGGGAGGGGCAGTAGTGTTGGTTGGCGCCCGAGTCGAGGAGCGCAGTGAAGCCACGGGAGACTACGCCAGTCTCCTCGAGCTTCACGAAGTCGGTGGCGACTTTGCGCAGCGGTGTGGAACGCGAACGAGTAGTTCGCCGTGCCTGCGCCGCCGCCCGTTGTTGTTGTTATTGCCACCGCCGCCGCCGCCCTTACCATCCCTTCTAGATTTTCCACCACCACCTCGTCCATTTCCTTTGCCGTTGCCTCGGGCGACGTCCTTCCAGTTGGCCGGACGTTGTCCCGCCCTGCCACCACCCTTTGACCAACAGTCCTTGGCCCAATGGCCTTTGCGACCGCAGTTGTTGCATAGGTCGTTAGCGCCTGCGACGAGCGCGGCGCCGCCGGTTGGGGCGGGGCCGTGGATGGCGGCGTCATCGCGTGCGAGGTTACGGATGGCGGTTATGAGCATGTCGGCGGTGTAAATGGGAGGTACGCCAGCTGGATTTATTTGCATGGCAAATTGGCTCATTGATTCGGCGTTCGCGAAGATGGTGCGAACGTTCTCGCGCCAGCTATTCGGGAGGAGGTGAAGGACAATGCTCTTCTTCTCTGGGTCGGTCAGGGTGCCGCCGACGCTGGCGTGCTGGGCGATGAGGGTGTCGAGCTGGTCGAGGGGTTGCGCGGGGGTCGCGCTCGTTCTCGGGGCACTTGAGTCGGTGCATTCGGTCGACGATGGATTGGGCGTGGAGGTCGCCCTGGCTCTCGTACAGCTTGCACAGAGCCAGCCAGGATTCACGAGCGGTTGTATGGTTAGCGATGCGGATCTTATGGGTCTCATGGATGGTGCCGAAGAGTATGGTGCGTATTTTTTCATTGATTTGCTCCCACTCATCCATATCTTCGTTGTAGGTGATCAACGCCGACTTGTGTTCGTCCTGGTCTCGCTCGCTGGCGTTGTCTGCGAGCGTCGGTTTGATTGGTGCAATTTCACGTCCGTCAAGGTAACGTGCTCTCCCCATGCCGGTGACGTGCGACTTGACCTGGGTTTTCCAGATCACGAAGGTTCTCGCCTCGCGGACCGAGAACTGGGAGCCGAATGCGGCTCGTCGCAAAATCATCGTCGTTGCAACGGGTGTCCATAACCTGTTAAAGAATGTGGGTCGAAAGCAGCTGGAGGGTACGGCGTGGGAAGGAGTGTGTCGTGCGCTGGATGTGCGCGGTGTTCCGTCGATGTGAGGACACTAAATAAATGCAGCTATTAGCTCTTCGTTCACAGCCTGAGATGTGGATGGAACGAAGAGGCGTCGTGTGCGACTACGGAATATATACGTGGTGTAAATAATAGCTGTCCGTATGTTAAGCGTACCGATTCGCGTCCGTGCCGACTTGCTACCGAATAAATCCTTAACATCAACCATGTGTGTTGCTCGACAGGCCTCCCTACTTGCTAGTTATCTGAATTTTGGATCCTACCTCGGGAGTTCTCTGAGGTTTTCAGATTCTGCGTCGCTAGTGATTGGTGATGTATCTGAGCTACGATCCCTCCTCAAGTGATTAAACTCGTGGCTCCTTCAACGGCCATTGCTGCTGAGCTCATTTCAATGCACCGCTTTGGTACTGCTTGTCATTGAAGATGATCGAGCTCCTGAATCTTCCGGCCAAGAGTAGATGTAATCCAAGGTTGTAAAAGTGGCAGTTGATTGACCCATTAGAGCTGACCGAGCGAGTTTTGGGTCATCATTGAATTTGTTCATGAGTTATTATATTCTTGGAATTCTTAGGATGCTGAAACCAATGTCGGACAGGTGGCCTGCAAGTTGACCAATGCTAGCGTGTGAACCAAGCGGGTTTTCAGCTGGTCTTGACTTTGTTCATTTATGATTTAATGTTGAAGTTGCGCTGGAATGGTAAAGATTTATTCATTCTATTTCATTTTTAAGTTAAGTTGGTAGCGGGCCATGCCGCTTGTCGGCTCTACCAGCTTTATAACTCAAATTGGATTCTTCCGGCAAATGCATCAATCTGTATTCTCGCCAGACTTGTATCAAATCTTCAGGGAGCGGCTGGCTTTTCTGGAACCACACCTGAGCAATATTGTCATGAATGAGTTGTCGAACTTACTTTCAACCAATTCAGCACACTATCAATAAATTCACGACAAGGATGGCGAATATACAACCAAGCTGGATTGAAAGAGCGAAGAAGTGATATGAAGTCCGATGATGGTTCTAAGGAAATTATGTGTTCCAATGCAGGTTTTGCGTTGAGATGCCTTGGAAACATCAAGTCAGTGGGTGGTTTGAAAGGTTTTTTGAGTGCGGACTACCAGACCAAAAGATCTGCCTCGCTAGATGTAGTTTGATACGACAAACTTTGGAGAATACAGCGTGACAAGTCTGTCTTGCATGAATCACAATCAGTGTAGAAAATCCCGGCTCGTCGTTGATCTTGGAGAAAGTCGTAGAATGATGCGTGATGGATGCGTATCTGCGATTCATCCACGCGGACCAAAGAATGCAATCCGCGTAATGTTAATCGAACATCACCCGGCGCCAGCCCAAGCAACTGTTCAATCTGGCCAATCAACAAATTTAATTTGGCTGTAAGGACAGTCAAAATTCGGAGAAGTTGACGGCGAGGGAATTTGGGAAAGTATTTGCGTGTACAGCAGATCAAGTGCAGCAAAAGGGGATTCTTCGTCGGCCTCCCTGCTGCCCGTGATGATTCTTTTGAGGCGTTCTGTGGGACGAAAGTCTTTGTCATCGACGAACTTGATGACCGTCGATGCGTAGACGAAATATCCAGATGATTTCCGCACGAGACTGTTAATAATCTGGGGGGCTGGCCACGGGAAAGGAATTGTAGCCATGGTTTCATGGTGTTCTCTGTGAATTCGCGCAAACTCATCAAAAAGGTACTTCCGGACGTCGTGGAAAGATTGGTTGATGTTCATAGCACTATAAATGCCGTGAAATGCACTTGGAACAATCTCGCAGATGTGCGGTTCGGGCCTACTGGCGACAAAGAATCGAAGAGGAAGGGGTCCTTGGCGAACAGTAGTGCCGATAGAGCGCAGGATCTCGCGCTGAATTTCTTTACCCTCGCATTCATCCAGCCCATCAATGACAATGACGAGAATACGACCAACAAAGGTCTGTCGGCACGGTTCAATTATCAGTTTCTGCAGCTGCACCAGAAAGAGCTCGATGGATAACGGAAAGGTCGTCTTCCACAATTCGAGAGATGGCTGTTTTCAATTCTGGTCGACAAAAAGCCAGCTGATATGCCACGGTGGTGAATAGCTTCTTGCCATTCCCACGAGATGGATGTCCTCGTTTGAAGAAGAAGCTTGCCGCGAGGCGCTTTTGTGCCGCAAGCTTCGCACAGAACGACTGCGCTATCGCTGATTTTCCAGCACCGGCTGGTCCGTGCAGCCAACAAACAGTGCGATCGGAATCAGTCTCGGACGACCACTTCCACAGATCTTCGAGCATCTTTGTTCGAGTCTCCGGGTGACATCTCGGCTGTGGGAACCTTTCTGCCGAGTCGTGGAATGCATCGGCGGCAGCAACGTTATGCAGGACATGAAAACCTAGAAACTTCCATTAATTATGGCCGACGACTAGAGGCCTAATGGTCACCTCCGCCATTGTATTGGATCTGATTCACGTTTCCGCCGATATTGATATGCATTCGATGGTCCCGAGCTGGATACGAAGACTCAGAAACATCTCCCTGCGGCGGACGCCCGTCTTGATCGTGGGTCGAGAGAAATTGAATGGCTCTGCGCCCCAGAGGGATTGGCGGAGGGTCCAACCGATTCCGATCACCTTGCGGCGAACGACCACGGTCTTGATGGTGACTGGAGGGATATTCGATCGCTCTCCGCTCAGAATGGGTTTGGGATGGGCCTGGAAGTGATGGTATCGCCGCTGAGGGTGGTAACTGATTACAAGATCCATGGGAACGCTCTTGAAGCGATGGCCTGCGAGGCGGACCTGCAATCGTCAACAGCCATGTTAGTGATGTATAGTCTGCGGCCTACCGTAAGGCATCATTCTCGCAGCCTCAATCTGCCGCCCATTCCTCTGCGGTCCTACCAGCCGACGACTCGAGGCAGTCAACCCGGATTCTAGGACGGTCAGCGGATCGTTACTCAGCCCAATCACGGACTGCGTGCTATGGATATTCATGTCCCCAGAAACATCGTAAAAATTGCCGCCGTGGATTTGGAACCCGGAGGAGGAGGTAATGAGAGGCATCAGAGAAAGAGGCAAAGCTGGAGGAAGTAGAACGGCGTGAGAACTTCAACAGTAGAGCTGTATCTTGCGGTGCACTGCAGTGCGCGTTTGACAGGCGATTGAGTGACAAGTAGGAACTGCAGCCGTAGAAGAAACCGGGATTGCATTTCTGCGCAACTCTGATTTGGATCGCTGTCCGAGCGGCTTCGAAATGCGAATGGGCAAGATCTTTGGTGGAAGCAAACGTGCGATAAGGGTTTGGAACGAAAGAAGGAATTCAAAACGCCTCAGATCCCTGTACAAACGAACGGTAGGCTGCACAGATTATGTGGAGATGAGGTGCCAGCGATGAGTTGTTTGATGAAGCGCGTTCCCCAGCACTGACTCAGTATCTTGTGTAGTCTGGCCTTTTTGTGGTGACTCGGCGACTCTCTTCCATCCCAACAGAAACTTGGAAACGGCGACGGAGCTCCTGTAGTATTGCGGTATTGAATATTAAATGCTCAGTTGCAACCCGAACTCGAGATGATCGATGCGTTGGAAGAAACCTTTTGCACGAGTTTGTCCCGATTTGTTCTCAATGCAACCCTTTCTCTCCACCACTTGGCACTAATTTCACGATTTGCTCGCAACTCCATGCCATGAGCCACAGGGTCGATACACAGGGCCACAGCCGCTCGAACGTTCACAGAGTTGCCTCAAACGATCCGCAAGACTCGGCCACTCAGGCTGAGTCTCATGCTTCATCCGCCGCTGGTTCTTGCCACCGTAAATCTCGAGACTGCCACGTCGCTTCAGGCCTGGGCAAGTTCGACGCTCAGGGCGAAGACACACGAGCCAGGCGTCGTGAAGTGCTGGCACGTTCCGATCTCGACAAGTCTTGAATGTCTTGTTCGGCGGGAACCAGCGTCCCAGGCTTTGGTCGACAGTCCACGGATGGCACTTTTCTTGATGTTCTGCGTTACTAGTCTTGTAACAAGGAGAGCGGACGTCTACCAACGAATTCGACCAACGAGCTCCATCTGCCAGCGGATTGCGGAACGTGGAGGCGACATGGGTGCATCACCAGTGCTCCTACTCCTGCGGCCTCATCCACACTACACACTAAGACTCTCTGCCTCGGATTCCGGTACACCAAACCCGCACCGCACACCCCACCCCAGGACGGGACACGGCGAAAGAAGGAAGCGTGTAACACTCCAAAATCCGCGTGAACGTTCCATCCACGCTGCTAGTACTGGCATCAATTTGCCGCCCGCGACCCGACGAGACGGGACGATACAAGACGAGGCGGCTTCAACGACGTGCACCCCACACCAGCACCACCCGCTGCTCGAAATTGAAATTTCGAATCCTCCACCCGCAATTCGAAATGCATATCCGCCGCCCTCGCGACTGCCCCCGCGCTGCGCACCCTGCGTACACCCATGCCTGCGCTTTGGACTCCGGCGTATGTCGATGTGGCGACGAATCCGAGTCTGGTGCGGGTTTGTCTGGGTGGTGAGGAGAGCGCGACGTTTTCTGCCCCAGCGGTGACATTGAGCGCATTGGGATATGACGCGACACCAAACGAGACTACCTCAGATGGTACCCCCACCTTGCCCCATCAACCCCGTCCCCGCTGCCCCGATCCGCCCCACGCGGCCGCCCGTCTCCCGCCGCCCGTGACTACGGCGCGACGCGATGCGCTGCCCACCCAGATCTAGAACTACTTCCCCGGGCGCCGCTTCTAGATCTGTGCACGCATCTCCCTTCCCTGCCGTGCGCCGTCCGCCTCTGCACGCATCCAAAGTCCCTCGCCGTCACCCTCCCGCGCCCCGCGCGCGTCTGTCCCTGTCTCAAATTCTTTCTCTTTTGTTCCACACACCCGTGGCGTTGGCGTCGGCGTCGGCATCGCGTCGCGTTCCGCGCCCGTCCTCGGCCTCAGCCTCGCACTCACCCTGCTCTGCCCTACGCTCGTCCTGCCCTGCGCATCGACACCAATGGCACCGGCAAACGAGGAGAGTGGAGGAACGCCTCAAGAAGTGAAGGTCCGCGACTCAGAGCAGCAAGGACAAGATTCAATATGTACCGAATAAAAGCAAGATGCAATATGCGAGGAATAAAGCATAAAGTACAAAGTGATTTAGGCAGGACTCGAGAACTTGAAGAAACGAATGTGGATACGGTGTGGTGACCCCGAGCATCCTGCGCTGGTCGGCGCGCGCGCCCCCGCCCGTTTTGTCGCCCCGTCGATCCGCCCGCCTTCGCCCCCCCACGCCTCGTCGATCTGGTCTCGTATATGCCCCGCCCCGCCCTTCGGCCCATCGTCGACGCGCCTCATCCCGTCGACCGACCCACCCCCGCGCGCCCCGCCTTCCATCCACCCGCGCGCCTGTCGATCCGCGCGCGCGCGCGCTGTCGATCGGCTTCGTGCACACGTCCACGAAAGGTCATGAAGGACCGCGCGGCGCGGTGCGGTGCGGGGGGACCTTGGCAGGCGTGTGCATTAAGCAGCAAGACTTAGACAAGAGGGAGGGGAAGATGAAGGGAGGGAGTCGGTCTGTCTCGGCTCGTCTCGTCTCGTCTCGTTTTGTCTCTTGATTCATGCACCTCAATGACAATGACAATGATATTTTCTTCAAATTCCCGCTTCTACAGCACGCGCCATTAGTATCTAATCCAATCTGATCTCATACACGACTCAACTAATACATGGCTCCTCCTGGCTCTCAGCTGTTATACCTACGCTGAAGCGAAGCTGCACACCCACCCGCGTGCGAGAAGACGCGCCTTCTCAAACAGCGTACACCACTCTTGCATTCGCCTGCGCGACGCGCATGACGCGGGACGCGTCCCACCTGCCCACTTCTCCCGCCTCCCCTGCTTTCCCTTCCTCTACCTCCTCTCCATTCTCTCCCCGCGTCGCCCGCCCCTTCAAGCCGGATGCCGACGCAGGTGAGGAAGATGGCGCCCACAACCCTGCGACGGACCCCGCCATCCACGGAACCATCACCGTGCGGCACAGCGGTAGCTTCACCCCTCCTCCTCCTCCCTTCTCTCGCTGCTGCTCCTTCTCTCACCACGAGGGACGTGAAGAGCGGGTGTGCGTAAACGGGCGCGGGGACCATGTAGGGCGCGTCGGTTTCGAGGATGCGGAGCTTCTTATCCTCCGCTTCCTCACTCGTCTCGCTTGCGTTTGGCGGGGAAGACGCAGGAGCGAGTTTGGAGGTGGAAAGAACGGAAGTGGGTGCAGAGAACATATTCCGCACGGTGGTGGATGTGCTATTACGCCTACATTACATTCATTATCAGCATCCATAGTGCGCGATAAGAAGAAAAGCGGAAGGAGAAAGAAGGGAAGGGACGGGGACGTGGCGCAAGTGAAGGACCGAACGTGGACCTCTCTGAGGTACGTGGGCTTGTCGTGCTCATGAGCGTCGCGCGCGCGCCGCACCACCCGCAACAGCAGGCGAGTCGCACGCCGGGAACGAAGGGGAGACGAGGAAACCACGGAGCGGCAGGAACACAGGAGGCGAAAAGAGAGGAAAGCGCACCTGTAATCCCAATATTCAGGAACCAGTCCAGTAGGCGTTGCGCGAAGGCGGGCGAGTCGGTGAAGCAGTGGATGTGGATCTGCGGCGAGGCGTTAGTCTCGCGCGTCTTCTCAGCGCCCCAAGTAGCGGCGCGCGCGCCCTAATGACGCCGAAGCTGGCGGGCAAAGACGGCTTGCTGGACGGGGGCGGGGGGAGTTGTCGTAGTGGTAGTCGAGCCTGATTTCGCCCCATCCGACGCAGCGCGGGCGTGTCATGGCTCCTGGACTGCGGCGCGTTAGTAAAAGTAGGAACCAGGAAAAGAAAGAGAGGAAGGGAAGGGAAAGGAAAGGGACGCACATATCCGCCTCGACGGCATCGTCGTACAACCGCGCCTCCGAGTTGTGCGGGTGGCTGAACGAGATAAAGGGAGTCTTCTTCCGCAACGGATTATTGGTCTGGTGGAGACAGCGTATCTGGACCTCCAGAGTCGGGTTCTCTCAAAGGTTGTCTCGAAGGGGCGTCATGATGCTTGCTCCAAACTTTTCGAACTTTTGTTGTACTGAGACATCCATAGATCCAGCAAATTGTAAAGATATTGAGCTTCGAGAAGACGCGAGAAGAGGTCAATAAATTTGGGATTTGGGATTGCCGCCGATCGTGCTGCCATCAGTACCGCCGGCAGCCGGCACAGATGAGCGGGCTTTGATCCCATCAGAGGCGAGCAGAAAGCATACTGTAGAGAGAGGTGTACTACAGTATCTGCTCGCCCCCTGATCTTGTGGGTCGCGTCGCCGCCACATCGCTCGCATCGAGTCCCCCGTTTTTTCGCTCAGCGCATACATCTCATCCATTATCTGATGCCCAGCGCGAGACCGCGAGACTCAAAGTCAAACCGCTGAGTGCTGTTTGGGATCATTTCAGTCGACTTCGAGCGCATCGTGGTCACGCTTCTCATTTCTTGCTATCCTCGGCACAGCTCGATCGGGATTCCCGCTTCCCTTAATTTTCAGGTGAATCAAGTCCTCTATCACGGTTTGTGCAGTGCCGCATGTTGGCTTGTACTTGGTATGTAGCTGGTACAATAGATGATGTTCTTCAGTGCTGAACAAATGAATGCGTATTCAAGTGAACAATGGGCTGAGGAGGTTGTCGTCGAGGAAACAGAGGTGAATACTGCAGCCGGCCTGAGTCCATTTGGGAATTAGAAAGACTGTCAGGCATCATAAGACCGAGATCAGAACCGGCGGAAATTGCCGCCGGCCCGTCGATCAGCTCGATCAAACGGAAGTTCGGCACCCTACAAGGCAACACAGATAAACGAATGGAATGCGCTTGTATTGACGCGTGTTCAGCAAATGAAAGAGATTGTGCGACCTTTATAAGTGTGTAAATGGACTACAACATGCATTTGACGCGTCTAAGCCAGAGCCCTATAATAATACAATATTTTTTTTCTTGACCTTTCTCTCGCAAATGTCTTCATCAGACCTAATCCGTCCAACAAACCATGCTGCACAAAATGGCAAAAAGTAGGCGCAGAATTACCGGACTGTTTCTAATCAAAAGTGCAGAAAAGTGTATCTGGTCACGGTAAGGATCTTATCGACTTGGGTAAGGCATTCATTCAGGGGCTAGTACTGTCGTAGGTTCTCTTAGGTTCAACTTTGGATAGATTCAATTTCCTTTTGGGACAATTTTTCGGCATTTCCCGGGTAGTTTTTGGCTTAAAATGGGGTTCCTGAGGGCCAGTGACCTGGGAACAAAATTAAATAGGTACACTGTACAGTTCAGGTCCCGTTGTGACCTGTGACTGAACCTACGGTCGAAATGAAACAGTGATTCATTTGGTATCCATGCTCATCAAAGGCGAGAGAGTGCGTCAGTGTTCGAAACTCCCAGATAAAAGTTGGGGACGCACCGCAACAAGCTATATGCTTGAAGTATCAAAAGCAAGTACCGAGAGCGAAAAGACAACATTTCGAGCTCCGACAGTAAGTGCCGAAGGTAACTGATCGCATCGAATTGGATGGCGGCCCTCTGATGCCGGTCTTTCCAATTTCCTGGCCGGCCTGGGAAACTCGATCATGACGCTTTCGTGTGGCTGTGCAGTTGCTTTCTTTCACATCCATTTCAAGTTCTTCCTGTAGCCCTAACACCCGAAGGCAATCCTAGACACAATGGCATCTATCCCGAGTCGCTACTGCCCATTCGACCGACGAATGTCTCCCGACAAATTCGGTCGAAGATTGTATTATCACTCGGGGTGGTTCTCTCACCGAGGGTCCACAAATTAACCCTCGGACTTCAAGCTTCAAGTGTCATCGGTTGTAGGTCGGGAAGAGTGTTCACGAATGGAATGGCATCCGCTTCTACCTTGCTCCAATACTGTGGATTGACAAGATGCCTTTCTGCTATGGGCGGATTTCATCACCGGGGTAACGTATACTCGCCACTGCCCAGTCAGCGCCGAGACAACTACAACGCATAAATGCGTCTTGAACTCGTTCTGCCAATGACAGCAGCCTAGCCGCTACTTGAACGCCATGAAATTTCTCACTTGTTCCCTTGTGCCCCTCCTTTTCGCTTCACTCGCCCACTCGCAGGAAGCAGCCTCGAAGGCGACTTGTCGTAACATACCAGGCAGTCCTGGGTATCCCAGTGCTGCCAAATGGGACGCACTCAATGTGACCTTATCTGGACGCCTGGTCACTGTGGTTCCATCAGCGAAATTTTGCACCACCCTCCCTGGGGGTGCTTGCACCGATGACCAGTGGGAAAGTGCACTATTTCGCTCGACGATTCCAGGCGCTATGGATCTAGTGAGTTACTTATTTTGGAAGGCTGAAATTTTACACGTCTAATCTATTTATTTCAGGTCAATTGGGAGCAGGTATGATGAACAATTTCTGAGATTTTATTCGACCAGCAACGACCGCAGGGTTATGACCTCCGCCCTCCTTCTCTATGTTTGCGGAACGGGACTACCTGTGGCCAGGGCGATGTCCCTCTTTATGCGGTCGAGGCAGAAACCGTCGCAGATATACAGGTATTACCATGCTCCCGATTATTCGAGGCTTGACTGACTTTCTTCCAGGCTGCAGTGAAATTTTCGAGTGCCCACAATCTGCGGGTGGCTGTAAAATCTTCCGGGCATGATTTGCTCGGACGCTCTACTGCCCCGAGTTCCCTTCTCATCCACACTCACAAGTTCCAAAATATTTCTTTTGTGGGATCTACCATGACTGTGGGCAGCGGAGTCTACGCTAAGACAGTGTATGAGCAAGGCAAAGCGAATGGGAAGATTGCGGTTGGACCCGTAGCAGCCACGGTATGTCTTGGTGGAGGCTGGGTGCAAGGTGCAGGCCACTCGGCGTTGTCACCGGCTCTTGGCCTCGGAGCTGACAACGCCGTTGGTGAGATTCAAGGCTCCTTCACTGCAACCCGCTAACACCGTTATTCCAGAGTTCGAGATCGTAGTTGCGAGCGGGGAACTGCTCAAGGTCAATCAAAAGTCGCATCCAGACCGTCAGTTTTTTTTTTTTTTTTTTTTTGCTTCAGCACGGTTCTTGAGTATGTCTTGATCGGCTTTCATCAGTGTTCTATGCTCTTCGTGGCGGAGGTGCCGGCAGCTGGGGTGTCATAATTTCAGCAACCTTCCACGTTTACCCGACTTTCAACGCTACCTCTAGTGCGATTGTTCTGGCCACAGAAAATAACACTGTCTTGGCGTCCCTAGTCACCCTCCACGCTGAGCACGTCTTCGACTGGGACTCGGTGAATGCGGGGCACTATATAGATATCATAAGGAACACCTCAACAAACGCTTCCATCTTTGTGCTGAATGCATATATGCCGAACACGACCGCTTCACAAAGCAAGGCACTATTGGCCCCATTCCTTAATGCATCTCTGGCGCTCCCCCGGCGTGTCACTGTTATCGCAGGACTTCACATATGGCAACATCAATGACGCACTCTTTGCGGACGACGACAGCGTAGGCTTCAATGCAGTTTCCGGGTCTAGACTTATTCCGGCTGCTACATATCGTGACTCTCCCTCGACGGTCGGCGAGGTGTTCAAGAAACTTTTGGAAAGTGGTGAGACTGAGTAAGTTCTTGAACTGATTTCCCTTTCTTAATCTGACATAATCCCAGGATCCTTGGGCTTATGGTCGCTGGAGGTTCGAACCAATTTCTTTGTGGTTTTAAAAAAAAATTTACACCGGTTCTCATTTTTATCTCTAGGCAAAGTAGCCGAGAATGCCCATATCTCTTCCGCTGTTCACCCCGCTTGGCGAACGGCGAAGATGCATGTTAGTAATCCGGTTATTTACAATTGCGAACTGATTTATCAAGCCCTTGTAGCTTCTATCTGGCGGAACATGGGACGACTCAGCATCACTCGCCGAAATCGACCAGATTCGTCATCTCTTCCAGAAAGTCCATCTCCCGATTATAGAAGAGATCGCCGGACCCAATGCTGGTGCATATTCCAACGAGGCAGATGTGCTCGAACCCAACTTCCAGACAACGTTCTTTGGCCCCAACTATGGCAAGCTGAGTGCCATAAAGAGCAAGTATGACCCCAACGATCTGTTCATTGTTGGTGCCGGTGTTGGAAGCGAGCGTTGGGATGAATGGGGCCTATGCAGAGTGTGAAATCAGGTTGGCCAAATTCGTTCAATGCCTACCCCAGAGTAGTTTCGACCACAAATATATGATCTATGTAATTGTTACTACGTGCATGCGTACCTCATAGTAAATATTCAATCTGGAATGCCGACTCTCCACTTCGGATGCTCAATAAAGTCCCAGCGACCCTCTCCGGAAAAATATCTGCATCGAAGAATATCTAGCTTTACGCAAACGAGTAACGAGATCTTGATGTGCTCTGTTATCATGATGAGGTTCGCGAGATATCGAAGGTTTTGTCCGTTGATTTGACCCATAAAGGGCCAAGAAACGAGGCTTAGGTGAGATTGAACCGTGGGCATTTTTATTCAACTTAGGTAAGCGCGCATTTACACCTCGACACTCTGAGACCGCTGCTGTTTGCGCTGCGACTTCCGCGTTGGAAGGTTCGCGATCTGTCGCCCTCCGTCAACGTATTCTTCATGGCTGTCGTCGGATTATTTGTCGTTATCATCATCAGAGTCCGAGTCGTCCTCTGAGAGCGGTTCCGGCTTCGCCGTGTCTCTTCCAAATTCACCTTGCCTGATCCTTTCGCCCTCTTCTTTGAGGATCCCTTGAGCTGACGTGAGCATTGAGCTGCAGGAAGAGGACGCCGCTTGTGTGCGTGCGCTGGTG
Source organism: Mycena sanguinolenta (assembly GCA_014462675.1). Lineage (NCBI taxonomy): Eukaryota > Fungi > Basidiomycota > Agaricomycetes > Agaricales > Mycenaceae > Mycena > Mycena sanguinolenta. Next base: position 85,335 of record JACAZH010000067.1, on the reverse strand, counting down.
GGAGTGGGTGCGGGTCGGCGGGTCTGAGGGAGGAGGGAAGTCGGTGGCGTGGGCGTGGCTCGGAGACAGCAGGGACAGACGAAGAAGACGTATGGGATTGTCTGCACCGTCGTGTTATTTTCTTCAAATTCTCGCTTCTGAGTACAGTACGCGCCAATTAGTATCTATGTAATACATGGCTCCTCATCTAATACATGTACATGGGCTCCTGGCTCTCAGCTGCTATTGCTCTGCCGAAGCGACGCTGCACACCCGCGAGAAGACACGCTACTCTACATTCTGTCTCTCATCCCGCGATGCACCCACGCGCGAGAAGACGCGATACAACGAGAGGCGGCAAGTCAAACCCCATACACGACCCGCGCATTCGCGCGCGACGCGCATGACGCGGGAGGCGTCCCACGCCTCTTCCTTGCCCTGTTCCTTCTTCCCTTCCTTCCCTTCCTCCGCCTTCCCTTCTGCCCCGTTCTCCCCCTGCGTCGTCGCCCTCTCCTTCGAGCTGGATGACGAAGATAAAGGAGGAGGCAGCCCCGCGACGAACTTGGCCGTCCACGGCACCATCCCCGAGTGGCACAGCGGCAACTTCTTCCCTTTCGCCTCTTTTCCCTCATTCACAACCGAAATGAATTGAGGCGAGGTGTATATGGGCGCGGGGACCGTACGGCGCGTCGGTTTCGAGATAGGAACGAGCAGCTCCTAAGTAGCGTGCGTAAGGGCAAGCGCGCCCGCCGCACGTCCGATCGCGATCGTCGAGCCCGCGGACGTCGATGCGAGCCGGATCAGCGCGTCCTGATGACGACGCTGGCTGCGCGATATCGTGACGACGCTCAGAGCAGCACCTGCCGAGGAAGAGGAGAGAGAGGGAAGGGACGCACCTGTAATCCCAATATACATTCGAAAACCAATCGAGCAACCGTTGCGCAAAGGCGGGGGAGTCGGTGAAGCAATGCACATGAAGCCTATGTTCTCGCAGCACCTCCTCTTTCAAAATCCGTTCTGTATCCTCGTCCGCCTCCCTTGCGTGAATCGTTAATGGCTTGCCCAGGCGAACCGCATGCCGAAGCTGTCTGGTGAAGATGGCTTGCTGGACGGGGCGGGGGGAGTTGTCGTAGTGGTAGTCGAGCCCGATTTCGCCCTAGCCGACACAGCGCGGGTGGCTCATGGCTCCTAGACGGCGGCGCATTAAAAGGGAGGGGCGTGAAGGGAAAGCCAAGGGACGCACATATATCCGCCTCGACGGCATCGTCGTTCTGCCGAGAAAACGCTATTGACCCAACGGTGCGTCAAAACACGTAACTCGGTGATCTCCGGCCGGCGCATTTCCACAACCAAGACCGCTTGTAATGCTGAGATACAGCTGGGAAAGGGCTACAGAAGAGCCTTCATGCACAGAAATTAGTTGTATAAGCCTCATCCATTATCAAATGTTGGAATGCGACTTGTTGGACGATTTATCCCTATGCCATTAGTTCCAATTTAAGCAAAATCGCGAGCATCAGCGGGATTCCACACTATCCAAGGGCCCATTCAACGATCGCGCACGATACCCAGCACATCTGGCCCTCAAAGCCTTCGCCAGCTAGCGTGTGCCGGCAGCTTGTTTTTGAGGCATTTTACAAGATGATTATATATAATACGGTATTGAACATATTTCCCTCAAGAGTCAAACAACATTGCGGGGAAGGAATATGGATCCATGTTCGACCTTCTCGTTTCTACCCTCCACCCAGTGGTATAATTTTGCTATTTTTCCATAAAAATTGACAGTCATCTTCGAAGCCATGACAGGTACCGCTGAAGTCAAACGGCTAAAGAAGCTGACTGTTCGGCTGACCCGTAACACGGTCAGAAAATGTAAAAAAGTGTGTAAAAAACTGTACCCTTCGGCGGATTCAAGAGTCGCGATGGGTGATTTGGGATGTATGTTGTGCTTTTCGGCATAACGAGTCAATCTCTTCTCAAGCCACATTGGAACACCATACCAGCCAAGTGCGCAGGCCACTTGAGGCATATGGCTTTTATTTGGCCTCCAAAATAAGGATATGTTTTGATATCCGCGGGAGGAACGACGACATTGGGCTTGACACGCGTAAGTACCCACGTTACTTTCTGTCGAGTTGTGTTTTCATGCGTTTTGTGTTCAACCGCGCCTCGTGCGGGTGGCTGGTCGTGATAAAGAGAGTCCGGAGACTGGTTCTTCCGCAACGGATTATTGGTTCGGTATACTGTATCATTTCGACCGTAGGTTCAGCAATTTCGAAATTTTCGATGTCCAGGATGGCCGATAAATTTTCTTTTTTGAATAAAAGCGATTTTTGAACACATCAAAAAAAGTTTGGCGTGACCTGTGACTGAACCTACGGTCGAAATGGTACAATACATGGCCAATTCGGCCGCTGACCGACTCTGCCGGTCCACGCATAATACACCGATGGCCTGGGAAATATGACGGAGTTCCGTGCTTTCGTGTGGCTGTGCAATTGCTTTCTTTCATACAGTGCTACATCCATTCCAAGTTCTTCGTTCTTCCTGCAGCCCTAACACGGTGACACCGGAATACATGCCGAGACAGCGTGGAAGTTGATATACAGACAATGGCACCCATCTCGAGTCGTTATTGCCCGTTGGACCGACGGACGTCCCAAAAGAACCGGTTGAAGATTGTATTATCACTCAATTATCACTCGGAATACCGACGGCCCAGAAACAAACCCGACTGCAAGGTCATCGGTGGTAGGTCGGGATCCGCTTCTAGCTTGTTCCAATACTGCGGATTGACAAGATCCCTTTCTGCTCTGGGCGGATTTCATCACTGGGGTAACGTATATTCGCCGTCGCGCAGTCAGCGCCGAGTCAACTCCAACGTATAAATGCGTCTTGAACTTGTTCTGCGAATGACAGCAGCCTAGCCGCTGTGTGAGCGCCATGAAATTCCTCGCTTGTTCTCTTGTGCCCCTCCTTTTCGCTTCACTCGCCCACTCGCAGGAAGCAGCTTCGAAGGCGACTTGTCGTAATGTACCAGGCAGTACTGGGTATCCCAGTGCTGCCAAATGGGACGCACTCAATGCAACGTTATCTGGACGTCTGGTCACTGTAGTTCCATCAGCGAAATTTTTGCACCACCCTCCCTGGGGGTGCTTGCACCGATGACCAGTGGGGAAGCGCATTATTTCGCTCGACGATTCCAGGCGCTATGGACCAAGTGAGTTACTTATTTTGGAAGCCCGAATTTTACACCTCTAATCTATTTATTTCAGGTCAATTGGGAGCAGGTATGATGAACTCAGATTCCTGAGATTTTATTTGACTAACAACGACCACAGGGCTATGGCCTCAGCCCTCCTTCTCTATGTTTGCGAAACGGCACTACCTGTGGCCAGGGCGACGTCCCTATCTATGCAGTTGAAGCAGAAACAGTCGCAGACATACAGGTATTACCATGCTCCCCATCATTCAAGGCATTGACTGACTTTCTTCCAGGCTGCAGTGAAATTTTCGAGTACCAACAATCTGCGAGTGGCTGTAAAATCTTCCGGGCATGACTTGCTCGGACGCTCTACTGCCCCAAGTTCACTTCTCATCCACACTCACAAGTTCCAAAATATTTCTTTTGTGGAATCTACCATGACTGTGGGTAGTGGAGTCTACGCTAAGACAGTGTATGAGCAAGGGAAAGTGAACGGGAAGATTGCGGTTGGAGCCGTGGCGGCTACGGTATGTCTTGGTGGAGGCTGGGTGCAAGGCGCAGGCCACTCGGCATTGTCACCAGCTCTTGGCCTCGGAGCTGACAACGCCCTTGGTGAGATTCAAGGCTCCTTCACCGCGAGCCGCTAACACCCTTATTTCAGAGTTCGAGATCGTGGTTGCGAGCGGGGAACTGCTCAAGGTCAATCAAAAGTCGCATCCTGACTGTCAGTTTTTTTTTGCTTCAGCACGGTTCTTGAGTATGTCTTGATCGGCTTTCATCAGTGTTCTATGCTCTCCGTGGCGGAGGCGCCGGCAGCTGGGGGTGTCATCGTTTCAGCGACCTTCCACGTTTACCCGACTTTCAACGCTACCTCTGGTTCGATTTTTCTGGCCACAGAAAATAACACTGTCTCGGCGTCCCTAGCCACCCTCCACGCTCAGCACGTCTTCGACTGGGACTCGGTGAACGCGGGGCACTATATGTCTGTCACAAGGAACACCTCAACCAATGCTTCCATCTTTTTCCTGAATACATATATGCCGAACATGACCGCTTCGCAGAGCATGGCACTATTGGCCCCATTCCTTAACGCAGCTCTGGCGCTCCCGGGCGTGTCGCTGTTATCGCAAGACTTCACATACGGTGACATCAATGACGCGCTCTTTGCAGACGACGACAGTGTAGGCTTCAATATAGTTTACGGGTCTAGACTTATTCCGACTGCTACATACCGTGACTCTCCCTCGACGGTCGGCGAGGTGTTCGAGAAACTTTTTGGAAAGCGGCGCAACTGAGTATGTTCTTGAACTGATTTCCCTTTCTTAACTTGACATAACCCCAGGATCCTTGGGCTTATGGTTGCTGGAGGTTCGAACCAATTTCTTTGTGTTTTTTTAAAAGAAATTCAAACTGGTTCTCATTTTTATCTCTAGGCAAAGTAGCCGAGAATGCCCATATTTCCTCTGCTGTTCACCCCGCCTGGCGGACGGCGAAGATGCATGTTAGTAATTTGGCTATTTACAATTGCGGGCCGATTTATCAAGCCCTCGTAGCTTCTAACTGCCGGAACATGGGACGATTCAGCATCACTCGCCGAAATCGACCAGATTCGTCACCTCTTTCAGAAAGTTCAGCTCCCGATTATGGAAGAGATCGCCGGACCCAATGCTGGTGCATATTCCAACGAGGCAGATGTGCTCGAACCCAACTTCCAGACGACGTTCTTTGGCCCCAACTATGGCAAGTTGAGCGCCATAAAGAACAAGTATGACCCCAACGATCTGTTCATTGTTGGTGCCGGTGTTGGAAGCGAGCGTTGGGATGAATGGGGCCTATGCCGGCTGTGAAATTAGGTTGGCCGAACCCATTCAATGACTACCCTAGAGTAGTTTCAACCGCCTATGTGATCGTTACTACTGCTACATGCATGCATACCTCATAGAAAACACGAGTGAAGCATTAAATAAATATTCAATCTGGAATGCCGACTCTCAACTTCTGATGCTTGATAAAGTCCCAGCGACCCTCTCCGGAAAAATATCTGCTTTGAAGAATATCCAGTTTTACGCAAACGAGCAACGAGATCTTGATGTGCTCTGTTATCATGACGAGATTTGCGAAATATCGAAGGTTTTGTCCTTGACGTTGACCCATAAAGGGCCAAGAAACGAAGCCTAAGGTGAGATTTGAACCGTGGACATTTTTATTCAAGGTAAGTGCGCGTTTATACCTCGACACTCTGGGACCACTCCTGTTTGCGCGGCGACTTCCGCATCGGAAGGTTCGCGATCTGTCGCCCTCCGTCAATATATTCTTCATCGCTATCGGCAGCTCGATGACTACGTACATAGATGAATGGGTACACGAAATCTAAAATATATGAAAATATTTTTGCTCAAATAGATGTTCAAGCCAGAAATTGAACCCTGGGGTAATATGTGGATTTCGCGGCATTAGTTGAAAACCAGTGCCAAGGTCAGCACCTCGCTCCTGCAACATGCCATTCCAATAATTTTGTCATGGCTTCATTCCAACTTTTTTCGGTAACCATGCAAGGGGTGTGCACCGGCACCAAGACACTGGGTGGGTGGGTTCCAGACCGCCCTTATCTCACTGTTCCGACCCATGTCCGGAATGACTTGAGAACGCATTTCAGAAAATAAAAAAATAGCCGAGGAATATACATACAGAGTGCGACACCGAGTCGCCACACAAGATGTTTCTCGTCGGCTTGGAGATGTTGACGCCCATGAATCGTAATGTTGCTGTAGTTTTCAGATTAATTCCTTTCATTTGATGCATGGTGAAATACAGTGAAAACCTTTGTGGCAATGTTCAAGTCGCAAAATAAGTCTTTGTTCGAACACCGACGGCAATCTCCGAATTGCCAGATTTAGAATGTGGTTGTGCTCGGCTAATGGGTCCTAATCCACTTTTCTACCTACCTACCTACCGACCCAGTGTCATTTCAAGATTTTTTGTATTTAGACCAATTTCAGTTAGTAAACAGGTATCCGTCGGCCAGACGCTCAAAATCGCGAATTAGTCCCACTGGTTGAGGGTAAGGAAACCTCTGAAGGCAGTGAATGGTGGGTTACATGGATTAATGAAATTGTCTAATCCAAATCTCACCTTGAGCCACCGTATTATCGTTTGGTAATCGGAGGCCTTGAAATCAGGGTGGAGAATAGCCAAAAGTTGTACATCCTCCAACAACTCCATCGACGGCGGACAGCGTTGCAGGTACCAGCTCCATTTTATATAGATCCTGGAGTGTTGGAGTTGCAGATCTGACTTGTATACCACATACAAAGGAGCACTCACATTATCCACCTGGGCAATTCGGCCCAAAGAACCTTCTGCGTTTCGCGCAGAGCCCCGCGAGTGAGGTCCAACATGAGTGGACCAAAGTTTGCTGCAATCTTAGCAGATTCTTTTGCGACAATGAACAGATTTGCTATGTCACCAGCCCTGAATGGGCGTAAGGAAACAAATTGCCATTCTCAGCTCATTCCACGAAATGTCCAACAAGAGGTGAATTTGAAACAGCAGGGGCATGTGGGGATTAATCAACGTCCCTGCTTGCAGAATCCTGACCAGCAATGGAGAGGACTGTGACAAGACTTGGCATGAACGGTTGCGATCATCCTGGGTACCTTGAGTTGGCGCAATGCGTGCTGCTACCAGTACGCTTGCAAAGTAGTCCATAAACCTGTAGTCTCGCCAGACTTGTATTAAATCTTCAGGGAGCGGCTGGCTTTTCTGCGGCCAGACCTGAGAAATATAGTCATAAATGAGCTGTCAAACTTACTCTCAACCAATTCAACACGCCATCGACAATTTTACGACAAGGACGGTTACGAAACAACCAGACCGGATTGAAAGAGCGAAGAAGCGATATGAGGCGAGATGATGGTTTTAAGGAAACTATGCGTTCCAACGCAGAGCCTGCGTTGAGATACCTTGAAAAAATACAAAGTCAGTAAGTGGTTTGAAAGCTTTTGAGCGTGCATTACCAGACCAAATGATCTGCCTTGGTGGATGTACTTTGATACGAGAATATTTGGAGAATACACAGTGCCAAGTCCATTTTGCATGAGTCATAGCCAGTATAGAAAATCCCGGCTCGTTGTGGATCTTGAAGAAAGTCATAGAATGATGCATGATGGACCAATATCTCCGAATCGAAGGAATCATCACGATTGCCCCAATTTTTCATGATGAAAGGGGATTTTCTTAGGCGAACCAAAGAATGCATTCCACGTAGTGTTAATCGAACATCACCCGGCTCCAGCCCGAGAAGCTGCTCGACGTGGCCAATCGACAACTCGAGTTTGGCTGTAAGGACAGTCAAAATTCGGAGAAGTTGCTGGCGAGCAGGAGTTTGGGAAAGGATTTGTGTGTACAACAGGTCAAGTGCAGCATAAGGCGATTCATCGTCGGTCTCCCTGGTGCCCACGATCACTTTGAGCCGCTCCGTGGGACGAAAGTTTTGATCGTCGATAAACTTGATGACCGTGGATGCATAGATGAAATATCCGGATGATTTCCGGACGAGACTGTGAACAACCCGGGGGGCTGGCCAAGGGAAAGGAATTGCGGCCATGGTTTCACGGTGTTCTCTGTGAATTCGCGCAAATTCATCAAGAAGATACTTCCGGACGTCGTCGAAAGATTGGTTGATGTTCATAGCGCTATAAATGCCACGAAATGCACTCGAAAAAATCTCGCAGATGTGCGGTTCGGGCCTACTGGCGACAAAAAATCGAAAGGGAAGGGATCCCTGGCGAACTGCAGTGCCGATAGAGCGCAATATCTCGCGTTGGATTCCTTTCCCTTCGCATTCATCCAGCCCATCGATGACGATAACAAAAATGCGGCCAAGAAAGGTCTGTCGGCACGGTTCGATTATCAGCTTCTGCAGCTGCACCGAAAGAGCTCGATGGATAACGGAAGGGTCATCTTCTACAATTCGAGAGATGGCTGTTTTCAATTCTGGTCGACAAAGAGCCACCTGAGACGCCACAGTGGTGAACAGCTTGTTCCCGTTCCCACGAGATGGATGTCCTCGTTTGAAGAAGAAACTCGCCGCGAGACGATTCCGTTCCTGAAGCTTCGCACAGAACGACTGCGCTATCGCTGATTTGCCAGAACCGGCCGGTCCGTGCAGCCAACAAACAACGTGATCGGAATCGGTGTCGGACGACCACTTGCACAGATCTTCGAGCATCTTTGTTCGAGTCTCTAGGTGACATTTCGGCTGTGGGAACCTTTCTGCCGAATCGTGGAGTGCGTCGGCGGCAGCAGCGCGATACAGGAAATGAAAACCTGAAGACCTCCATTAATTACAGTATTATAGCCAACGACTAGAGGTTTAACGCTCACCTTCTTCGCCGTGGTGTTGAATCTGGTTTACATTTCCGCCGATATTGATATGTGTTTGATGATCCCGAGCTGGATACGAGGACTCAGAAACATCTCCTTGCGGTGGACGCCCGTCTTGATCGCGAGTCGAGGAAAATTGGATGGCTCTGGGCCCCGGAGGGATTGGCGGAGGGTCCAGCCGATTCCGATCACCTTGCAGCGAACGACCATGGTCTTGATGATGACTCGAGGGATATTCGATAACTCTCCGCTCAGGCTGGATTCGGGGTGGGCCTGGAAGTAGTGATATCGTCGCTGAGGGTGGCAACTGAGTACAAGCTCCATAGGATCGGTCTTGAAGCGATGGCCTGTGAGACAGACCTACGATCGTCAACACCCATGTTAATAATATATAGTCCATGATATACCGTAAGGCACCATTATCGCAGCTTCGATCTGCGGCCCATTCCTTTGCGGTCCTGCCAACTGACGACTGGAAGCAGTCAACCCGGATTCTAGGACAGTTAACGGATTGCTACCCAGCCCGGTCACGGACTGCGTGTTATGGATGTTCATATCTCCAGAAACATCGTAGAAATTACCCCCATGGATTTGGAACCCAGAGGAGGAGGCAATGAGAGGCATGAAGGAAAGAGGCGAAGCTGGAAGAAGTAGAGTGGCATAAGAACAGTAGTAGAGCTATATATTGCGCACGGTGTGCACACTGCTGTACGTGATCGACGGGCGATGGCCAAAAGACGAACAGAAGAAACAAAAATAACCTGGGATTGGATTTCTGCGCAACTCTAGTTTGGATCGATGTCCGAGCGAAAGTACGAATATCTTTTGTGAAGCAAGCGTGCAATAAGCCTGACAGGGATGGGTTTGGAACGAAAAAGCCTCAGATACCTAGACAGACAAACGGTAGGCTGCCCAGATAATTCGTGCCAGAGATGAGTTCTATGATGAGCTATGTCGAAGACACGGCAAGACGCCGACACCGCCACACTTAGACGCCGTCGGAGCAACCGAACAGGTTACAGCAATCGGGCGTTACAGTGCGGCACTCGGGCTCAGTACACAAGATACCGGCATTTCTTTTCTTCTTTCTGATGCTCTCTATATGTTACATGCTACTCATACCCTATTCTTACCTACCCGATCCACACTTGAGGCGCAAAATGGGCCATTTCCTTGTCCGATTTCTAGGTTTTTGAAGCCAAAATTCTTCTACCCTTGCCCTGATTTTGGGAGATTTGGAGGTTTTTCGCCAATTTCTCGGCTGTTTCGAGATTTTGTGACATTTTCGGTAGTCACAGGCGGGCGTTATATGGTAAGCAAACTGTACCGCACCCAGGACCGAACACGATGAAAGAAGGATGTAATCACGATCGCTCCGCTCTCGAGAGGCGAGCTGTACGCACCTGTCCTCGTTCTTGCCCGCGCGCTCCGACTCCGATCGAGATTCCGAGTCCGTGGTCCTCGGTGTCGGTTACCGTCTCAAATGCCGGGGCGGACTTGTCTTGCGCGATCCCAGGCCGCGCCTTACTGGCAGCTTTTTGCCCCAAACCATTGCGCGCCTAGCAATATGACTCTTCGGTTTCTGGAAGTATTTCTACGCCTACAGGAACGGTGACCCGAGGGCGTGCCTGCTACATGCACGAAAACGCACACCGCTGGAAACGGACCTATCTTTCTTCTCTAGCGCCTGATCTTGCCAATGCCAATGCCAACGGAATACTCGTTGAAGTTACGCCGAGCAGCCAGGTCAGTATTTTATCTTTAAATAATTGCAATCGACATGGTCCTCATCTTTCTGTATTCGCAAGCATTCCACCACCAGGTGGCCGTCTTTTATAAACATCACTGTAACTAGAGTCCAGCGGTTTTTTAATAAATGACTCTACCTTAGAGGCGGCTTTTTTATAAAACATTAGAGATGCTCAAATAATCCTGATTGCTGTGGCTACAGCGATCAAAACTTCGTCAACAACGCCAACGACGAGCTCGTGTTTGGCCTACGATGAGCAGAGAGATGGTTATGTTTGGCATCACCTTCCCTTTGTTTGTCAAGGCCTTGGATCCTCAGAATGCTCAGATCAGCATTTCTCGTTTCGCTCTTTGGTATTTCAGGTCACTTCAGTATATTGGCAAATATTCCATGGACTCAAGTGCTCAAGGACAGCGAGTAAATGAAGAAGATACTGATAGAGGCCATCGTATGACGACGCCGCTGACCTCCCCAGAAAGCTAGGTGCCGTCCCACAGTATCTGGAAGGCTCGATATTAAGTAACCGGGTCCCCATACCGTTCAGAACTTCCCTCCACCATAGGGCGACCAGCTCAGACCAGTAGATCGGAGCGGCCGGCCGTGCCCACGGGCTGGGAAGTACGTCGTGCAATCGTACTGCGGAACCGATGCGTGTCCGGGCGGTGGATGATTGCGCAGTCGGACGATGGGGAGCACAATGCGCCGACTCGCGGTATGCCGTGCATCCACACCTGCACTACAGGATGGTGCGCGTCCGATTGGTCAGATTCCACGATATTGAGCAGTGTGCACACGATGCGTGACTGCCGCTGCGCCACGGCCTGAGGATATACTGTGGGTCCGTGCCGCGGGACGGGGCGTGGTCGAGCAAGGAAATTGCGCCATGGGCAGTGCGGTACAAACACTGGTGTGCAAAGTGCACCTGAGCGACGGGCGATTTCGGAGCTCAGGGCCACTGTGCGATAATAGGCTTCTGGGTGCACTGCACAGTTGGTGCTGCAGAGCGGCGACGTGGATGCGTATCCAGCTGCACCGCGGTGTGCTACATGGCGTCGAACGGCCGGGTGCCCTGGGATATACATTTGCGGGGCTGGTGCTTACGTCGTAGCTAGAATTCCGCATCTGATACGGAGTCGGGGGCACGCAGTGTGTACACTAGGGATGGTACGTGGCCAAGTGGCCACAGGTAATTGCGCGGTTGGACGGTGCTGCCACGCCACGCGCTGGGGTACGTTTTGCGACAATGATACGTGCCCGAGTAGAAAGGGATCGCGCTGTTGGACAGCATGGCACACAATGCGCCACCTTCGTGGTGCATGGGCTCGGGTCGTCGTATACACTGGTGCATCGGTACTACGGGGACGCTGCACCTGGTGGCGGGTGACTATGCAGTTCGAGACCGTCGCAGCGCCACGGGCTCGGGCTCATGCGATGATGCGCCGGGCCTGACGTTCGAATCGGAATGCTCAAACAGCAGGGAAAATGAAGACAGGCGTTGCGGAGCGCGACGTCGATACGGAGTTCACTGGATCACGATGACTGCAGTGTGAGACGGTGCGCCGCATCCTCTCGAACGGCTTCGTACGGTGGGAGTACAGGTGCGGAGGCAATTTAGTTGGGGGATCCGCCACGTAGTGCACCGCTGCTTTGCCGCCACGACGGCGAGCTCGTATCGTGATGCATGGGTACTCTGTGGATGATACGCAGACAAGTGGCGACTTCAATGCTGCAGCGCGCTGTCGTATGCAGGTAAGTGCACGCGTACTGTGGGGGTAGTGTTCATACCGTGGCTGGGATGCCGTCGTACTCACCTGTAGCCAGGGATCGACGTACTGTGGACCCCAAAGAGGCTGCCACCAGCCGTCCCAAAGACTTCATCCACCTGTAATTAAACGCAACAAGAAAGATAGTCCAAGGGTGAAATCAGATTTTGCCCTTGGAGGACCAAGTGTGGCTGGAAATTCTCCGAGATTTTTCGAGAGACAAAGTGCCAATTGAAGGCGACTCTCCAACCAGGGAACAAGAGAAAACTGTGGCCAGAGACGTTTATTATGATCCAGAACCTTAGCCATGATCCAGAGACAGTGAAAGAAGAAGGCCGAGTTCGAGCGGTGTATGTCGCAGACGAAGAAGCGCCTGTCACAGTTGTAACGGCGTGACATTTTCTTCCGAAAGTGGCACCAAACATCGAAATCGACGCCGTTCGGCATCCACAGAAGCTCTACAAAAATTCTGAAGATGAGGAAGATCTTAAAATTGCACTCCAAATCTGCCTATACCAACAGAACCGCGAATTTATAACTTTCAAAAACACCAAATTTGGACCAAACACAGTATTTCGAGGCCCGGTCGGTCTCTGGGGGAGATATCTGCAATTCAGCATTGCAGACGAAATATCTTGATTACTCCAACCAGGAAATGATCAGGCCTGTAGGTAAGACTTGTAACCGCGTGTCATTCTCTTCTGAAAGGTGTACCAAACATCGAAATCAACGTCATTTGCCGTCCACACAAACTCTTTACAGATCCTGAACGCATGTAAAATGTTAAAATTGTACTCCGAATCTTCCTATACCATAGAAACCGAGAATTCCTAACTTTCAAAAAACACCGAATTTGTACCAAACACAGTATTTCGAGGCCCGGACGGCCTCTGGGAGAGATATCTGCAATTCAGCATTGAAAACGAAACATCTATATCGCTCCAACCAGGAAATGGCCAGGTCTGTAGGTAAGACTTGTAATGGCACGCCATTCTCTTCTGAAAGGTGTACCAAACACCGAAATCGACGCCGTTTGACATCCACACAAGCTCTACACGGATTCTGAACGCGTGGAAAATCTTGGAATTGCACTCCAAATCTTCCTATACCATTGAACCCGTGCATTTTTTATTTTCAAAAACACCGGATTTGTACCAAACGCAGTATTTCGAGGCCCGGACGGTCCCTAGGAGAGATATCTGTGATCCAACATTGCAGGCAAAGCCTCTGTATCGCTCCAAACATGAAACGGCGAAATATACCATGATCTGCAGGTAAGTCCTTCTCGGCTTGCTACTTGTCGTACGTGGAACTCGCCGAACACAGTACACGCATGAAGCCGTTTGATGCACCTTCAACAACCTACTTTTTTCCACTGTTCCACAATTCAGTATGGAGTAGTTCAAATGTTATAAATGACGAAACATAACTGCCAATTGACGGACACACCATACGACTAGTCATTGAATTCAACCTGATGAACTTGGGGGAAGACAACTCCGAGAACAGATATTGGGATCTAATGCTACAAATGAAGTCTCTGTATCCCTCCAAACACGAGACGGGCAAATACTTCATACTTAATAGATTGGGCTTTCTCGAGTTGCAAATTGTGGTACTTGCGAACTGACCAAAACACAGTAGGCTTATAGGCTCGTTCGATGCGTCAACCATCCCAAACTTTCCACTGTTCCCTAGACTAGGGATCCGCTGAAAGCGCGAAGTGCTCGCGAAGCAGATCGTAAGCCAGATTACGCAGCTCCTTTTTGGACGCGATTTTTTTTCTTCCCCGCCCAACACAACTTTGGTACGAGCAGAACGACGACATTGGGGCGCAAATTGTGGTCCATTTCCAGCACGATACACCCAGAATTGAACAGGTTTGAGAGGATTTTGTGATTCAGCCACTGCGACGCACATTTGTCCTTGTTATCCGCCTCGCCTTAGCCCTCTGCCAACTCACGTGCGTTAGAGAATAATTGCGAGCGAAGCGAGCAATTAATCTTCAACAGCTCAAATCTGTTTGAAAATTATTCCTGACAATGAAGCATGACGACCGTTGAACGAACGAACTATACAACCATTCAATCAATTCAACTTAATGTTCAGCTTGGGTGTACCAAACACGATGTGTCGCCTGCCGGATGATCCCAAGCACAGAAATCTGCAATACAAAGCTGCAAATAAGGTTCATGGGTAAGTTCCAACAGGAAATGAGTGGATATTCAGAATTATTCGGCAGAACACAGTATTCAACCAGTCATTTTGCCACACCAAGCCAAGCTATATCAAACACGGCGGTATATCGACTGCAGGATGACCCCAACGAAGTTCTCACTAATGCAACGCCCCAAATGAGATCTCTATGTGAGCCCAAACCCGGACTGAGTAAAGATTACATGAGAACACACTATTCAACTCCCCATTAAATCTGCCAGACTGAAACTGTATCCAACACAGTGTACCGAGTGCCGGATGGCCTCAAAGGTAAATATATTCATCCCAATGAGGCGGAGGGGTATCAGGGTTAGTAAAAACATGAAATGGGCGACCACTATCAAGGAATCAGCTCGTAGAATACCCAGTTTAATCCGAACCATTTCATTGGCCATAATCACGTTGTACCAAACATGGTGTATGGAGTAGCAGATGACCTCAAAGGCCAATAGCTTCGACCTGATGCCGCAGATAGTCTTTATGGATCTGTTCAAACATAAAATGGCCAAATACTCACCAGTTATGGGTAGAACCCACTATTCCATGAACCATTTTGGTGACGACATTGAAACTGTACCACACACGGGGTATCGAGTGTTGGATGATACCAAAATCCAATATCTTCGATTCAATGCCATAGGTGAGGTCTATTGGCTAGTCTGAACACGAAATGAGCACCCATAATCAACTGGTGTGATGCAGAATTCACGGAGCCCATCCAGTAACCACACCGAAATTGTACCAAACACAGTGCATTGACTGTCGGATGACCCCGAATTTGAATATGTTCGATGCAACGCTGCAGATAAGGTCTATGGATTGGTCGGAACAGGAAATGAGCACCGACGATCGACTGGTGCAACACGGAACTCACCGAGCCAGTACCTACACCGAAGTTGTACCAAACATGAGGTATCGAGTGCTACATGACACCGAAGTTGAATATCTTTGATCCAATGGCAAAGATGAGATCCATGGATGACTCCGAACATGAAATGACACAACACTGTAGAACTTTGATAGGAATTGGCTTCATCGAAACAGAATCCGTGAATGCGATCCTTTGGTATCGACGTCATTCCGAGCAAACTTGAAGGAGTTGAACCTGACCTGTTCAGAATATGTCTGCAACACTTTAATGTCGGGATGGATCAATCAAACACGGTTTTTCATGAAAACCAACTTTGAGTAGAAATATACTTCCCTCGTTATAAAAGATGTGCATCAGTCAACTAACACAACGCAACTGGTCAACTCATTGATATTCAACCATAACCGCACCGCAGTGCCCAAAAAAAGCATCTCGAGTGCTGGATGACTCCAAAGGACGCGACACGATGCCGCGGACAAAGTCAATTATTCAGTTTGATCATAAAATGGATCACTATTGAAAACTTACCTAGTAGAAAGCACATTCAACTGACCATTTCGTCAGCTATATGCCCATAAAAACTGTACCAATCACAAGGTACCGAGGGCGGAGTGATAAAAAGGGGAATGACTTCAATAAAAAAGCAGCAGACAAGGTCTACGAGTTGTCTCGAACATCAAATTAGTGGATAACAATTACTAACCGAGAGATTCAGTAGCCGCACTGAATCGGTTCCAAACCTAGGCTGGGTGACACCGAAGCTCAATATCCTCGATTGAATGCCGTAGATAGGGTGTCTGGATCCGTCCGATTCCGAGACACCAGTCAGATAATGACACTCGAGGCAACGAACCTGATCACAGTGCAACAGTCACGATCCACAATTTTGTCTAGACTGAACATGTCATTCGAAGTTTCATATCAGCGTTCATTTAGCACCAAGAATAGATCATAACAGGAGGTTCGTAAAGTGCCCGTGCTGGATTAAATGGAGTAAATTATAATAAGCGCTTCGGGCGCCTAACTGAGTTCTGGCGAAGAAAATCGTCAGGCAACAAAGGGGTATGGAGCAGAACGGACGGAGAAGGGGATAATGTACTCTGCGAGACAAAAGGGGTCAATTTGCCAATGTTACGGTGCATGTACATGCAGCAAGTACCGAGGAGCAGCAGTGGTCGGCCGAACACGAGGTAAGCTGGCATTCCAGGATGCAAGGCGCAAGTAATGGATCCAGCGAACTCAATCTTAAAACGACCTCCAGATACTCCCGTGAGCAACAGGCCGCATACAGGCGTGGTAGCGACGGATGAATGTGGACCAAGCCGGGCCGGACAGCCGGGCACTGGGGCGGGTGGGGCAAGCAGCTGCACTCCGAAAGCAGAATAAGACTGAACTTCAACATGATTTTGAAGCAGATTGAGGGTGGCAGTGAAGGTCCAAGCTGCCCGGGTGTAGGGTGCGGAAGGTGCGGCCAACGGCGGGCACAGCCGAAATAACCGAGAAGCGAGGGCGTGTGATTACAATAGAATACAACACATCATTCTATCAGCCTGCTCCGGGAGCTCCCGCCGCAACCCCGCCCTGCTGAAATGCGATTTTTCTCGACCTCCTGGCGGTTATTGGCCGCTAAATAAGCGCCAAACTCGACACATGCTTCAATTTCCTCAATGCAATAAGAATCCCACCAACTGCGCTTTAATAACGCAGTAGATAACCCGAGGTAGACGTCAATTTTGGCACGGCGCGCTGAGGGCGCACAACACAGCCACCCGCGCCCCGACAAACGCGCCCACGACGCCGCCGCATGAGGTGGTTCCGCATCAGGCAGGAGCCAGGCACAGGCGACTCAGAGTAGATAGGAGATGTCTCTAGTGTTTTATAAAAAGCTCACCTCTAACTTAGAGTCATTTATCAAAAATCCGCTCGCCTCTACTTAGATAGTTTTTCTATAAAAAAGTGCCGTTTACGCCTGAGCATTCACGCTCGACTCTTGTGCAATGCCATAGGATTCCACGAAGCCGCGCATGCATAGCGGCGCGAATGTTTGCACAAACCAGTGAACACAGCTGACCGGAATTCCCGGTCATGCTGGTTGTGAATTCACAGCGCGAAGACACTCAAGGGGGGCGTACGCGTGCAAGGGCGGTGTCGTGTGGTTCCAGTTTTACGAGGGCATGCGCAGGAAATCGAGGGATACGCACACCTTATTCAGCCATGCAAATTGCCGCATGTCATTGTCCTCGACGTCTCGCTCGGCGAGGGAAACTCTGCAGGTGCAAGCTGTGAGAAGATAGAGTGGATGGGGGATGGATGGGACGCTATTGGCACCTCGCTCGGACACAGACATGGACACAGATGGACGCAAAGGACAAGCGGACAAAGGATATATTTGATACGCGCCGCGTATCAGGCGCCGTGGCACGCCGAAGCAAACATATACTCCAACACAAGCGTCCTAGCCTATGGTTTAGTGTCCACAACCCACTCTTTCTATGGCGGCGCTCCGCGAGCTATATAGTATTCGACCGACTGTACCGCGCCCCTCCCCGAGTCGACGTTCCACCGCGGCGCATCGTGGAAGCTTTCCCTCTTCTGGGCGTACTTGTGCGGTGCGACTCGCTGGAAAATGCTCGTTCCTCTCCTGCTCATGCCCTTCCCGCCGGCGGCGGTCCCTGATCAAGAATCTCTGTTGACGCACGGCTCGGCTTCCTGGCGATCCTCTGGAGTCTGTGGCTACTGGCTGGCACTTGGGGATCCGCCACGGCGTCGTGGTTCGGCATCGATTTTAATTCAAGATTCTGCTGTAATCTCCCTGCCCCTGCCCTTCCCCCAGTCTCAGCCCGAGTATTCAGGTCCTCAGCTTCAAGTATCACTACTATCAGGCTCACCACCGACTCGGATTCGGATCTGGGGTCGGACCCGCGTTGGCGCCTGCGGCAACTTTCGCCAACCCTAGTAGTACTTGATATCGATTGGCAGACATGAAGAGTCGCGAAGACCACGCCCCGCCCCGTCCGCGCCCACCGCCGATCTCGTGCACGCATCTCCCTTCCCAGTCGCTCCGCGCGCGCGCGCGCCCGTCCACCCGCGACCGCCACAGGACCACACGACGCGATGCGATGCGCTGCCCGCCAGCGGCCCCGGGCGCCACTTCTAGATCTGTGCACGCGTCCGCCTGCGTCCAGAGTTCACCCCACCGTGCGCCTTCGATCCGTTCATGCATCCCTCGCGGCCGTTCTTCCGTGCCGCGCCGCGCGCGTCTGTCCCCGTCTTTAATTCTTCTTCTCCTTCCTCCCCGCACCCGTGGCGGCGGCGTCGGTATCGCCTCTCTTCTCGTGGCCCCGCCCTCGCCTCGTCCTACCCTCGCCCCCGCCTTGGATCGACATCGACGTCAACACCAACGGCAAGAGCGGAACGGAGGAACACCTCAAAGAGTCAAGGTCGAGTTCCGCGAGCGCAGCAGCAACAGCGAAGCAAGGCTTGGATGAGATCCGGGATGCAAGGAACAAGATAAGGCGGCCTTCAAGAAGGAAAGAGAGGAAAGAAAAGAAATGGATGCGGATGTGGGTGCGGTGCGGCGACCCGCGTGCATTCGGCACGGTCCGCCCCGCCCAGGAGAGGCGGGAGAGGCAACTTAAGGGACGACGAAGGCATGGGCATGGGTCGGCAGGTCGAAGAGGAAGAGTTGGAGTTTTTTGACGTAGTTTGGACGGCGACTTTAAGACTTACAGATAATTGAAGGCATCAATAATGATTCCGATATTCTCGCGGCCGACACTCCGTACGACGTCCCGCACCTGCTCCCAGCTGTCCACTACTGTTCCCCACGCGAGGGCCTCGTACCCTATCCGGACACCATACCGTGCGGCGATTTTGCCCAGCGCCGTAAACGCTTCGACGTGTGCATCCAAATACGCCGAGAGTTGTTCCTGTGTTGGAGAGGGTAAAAATGGCGAAGGTGCTGGTCCCGGCGGAGTCGTTCGTGGGCCCATGCCCCCCGACAAGAAAGTGGCTTTTTGGCGCCGGGATCAAACGGCACGAACGGATGATCTTCAGGCTCGATGAAATTGGAGCACACGAGCAACAGCCGGGTCTTCAGATGCGGCATTAATTTCAACCATCGCTCCGCCGCCTCAAGCGCTGCGGGCAGCCCTCCTCCACCCAGACAGCTCGACGACGCGAAATTCTCGAAGCCCCGCAAAGGTTGGAGCACGGGTATTGCGATATTGAGCCATTCGCCAAGCCCCCCAATTGCTTTCGCGCATTCCACCTCGAGGGCATTCTTCGCAGGCAGCTTTGCGTCCGGAAAAAAGTCGCGGTGGAGCCCCTCCTCGACTTCGCGGACGAATGTGTTAAAGTTGGGGATGACGATTTTTCGGATGCCGTCGTATCTAAGGCTTGCTGCGGTGCGGATCTTGGTGGGGAGGTTGTGGTGGGCGCAGTTGCCGAGAGGGTGATGCTATTGCGAATTTGAGGGCCATGGGAGTACTTAAAGTGCGTTCATCGCAAATGACTGGTCGTGATAAAGGGAGACCGAGACTGATTCTTCCGCAACGGATTATTGGTCCGGTGGAGGCGCAGGCTGTCGACCCGATTTGTGGGGATCTTGACCCTTTTCACAGTCTTTGTAACGTTCGAAATTCAGTGGATCAATGAGGTACTTGCATGTAGGGAAGGCTCCAGATCTCTCGAAAGGACGTCGTCATGATGATGCCAGACTTGCTTCATGGCCTTGTACTTCTCTTGTATCAGTGGGACATCAACGCAGTTTCAACAAGTGACTTTCAAGAACGAAATCGCAGGTGGAACAGGTGAACACTCCAGACAGAAATTTCGACATTTCCTCCAGAGTACCATCACTATCACTATCACCAATTTTGATGTGGCTGTGCATCCCTTCATTTATGAAGGTCCTTATTGGACAAAAAGAACTTTTTGCAAGTTGTTAGCCGAAGATCTTCAGAGATCTTTAAAGAACTTTAAAGAAGAGCCAACTTTCTAGAGATCTTTAAAGATCTTTGAAGAAGTGGTAATTTTTTGTGATCACATCTTCAAGATCTTTAAAGAAATAGACAATATTTGTATCATGCCAGCTCTTTGAAGATCTCTGGAGATCTTTAAAGATCATTAAATATGCCAGACAGGTGCTTTGCCACCGAGATCTTTAAAGAAGTCGAGGCAAAGCTTCAAGCATTCAAGTTTGAAGATCTATACAGATCTCACCGTGTTTGCGAAGGCTGGGCCTTTCCGTCTGCCGCTGCTGCGACCGATCGACAACAAAGATGGAATAAATACCGTGGTTGTCTCCGAGTCAGCGGCACAGGTGGCGGATCGGCCAATTGGCGATCGCTGGCAGTTTGCCGATGCGGCAATCACTGGAACATCGCGGCCAAGTAAAAGACATGCAGCGACAAAGCGTTGTTGATCATCTTTATATATCTTGAAAAGCCCCAGGCATTTTTAACATGAATTGTTATTTCTCTTGCAAATGTCAGCTCCCAAAGATCTGTAGAGATATTGAGTCAAAATAATGCTGTGGCTGTACATCAAAAGATCACTTCTTTAAAGATCTTTAAAGATCTTTAGAGATCTTTAGCATCGGCAAGAATTGATCAAAATCTTTGAAGATCTTGAGGATTCTTTAAAAATCTGGAGGAAATATGCTCAGAAAACATCATAGCCCAAGTTTTGTCCGATAAGGACCCTCAAATTCATTTTTGGACTAGTACATCCACTGAAGTTCTTCGGTTCCAGCTTGTGAAGTGGGCAATGCTTGGCCATATAAATACAGACTTGACCTGGACTCACACAATTCAAGACAGTGCGGAAGTTGATATGCCACGCCGTCCTACGGTCCTCACGAGTTTTTGTTGCCCATTGGACCGACGGACGCCCATAGGTTCAGAGATTGTGTTATTATCACTCGGAATGGTTCTCTCACCGATTGCCCACAATAAACCCGACTGCAAGATCATCGGTGGTAGGCCGGGAAAGGTATTCTGGAAATGGCATTCGTGTCTAGCTTGCTCCAATACTGCGGGTTGAGAAGATGCCTTTCTGCGATGGGCGGATTTCATTCCTGGGATAACGTATACTCGCCACCGCGCAGTCAGCGCGGAGCCAACTGCAACATATAAATGCGTCTTGAACTCGTTCTGTCAATGACAGCAGCCTAGCCGCTATTTGAACACCATGAAATTTCTCGCTTGTTCTCTGGTGTTCCTCCTTTTCGCTTCACTCGAAGCAGCCTCGAAGAAGACCTGTCGTAACATACCAGGCAGTCCCGGATATCCCAGTGCTGCTGAATGGGACGCACTAAATGCGACGTTATCTGGACGCTTGGTCACTGTGGTTCCATCAGCGAAATTTTGCACCACCCTCCCCGGGGGTGCTTGCACCGATGACCAGTGGGGAAGCGCACTATTTCGCTCGACGATTCCAGGCGCTATGGATCAAGTGAGTTACTTATTTTGGAAGCCCGAAATTTTACACTTCTAATCTATTTATTTCAGGTCAATTGGGAGCAGGTATGATTAACGATTCCTGAGATTTTATTCGACTAACAACGACCGCAGGGCTATGACCTCAGCCCCCCTTCTCTATGTTTGCGAAACGGAACTACTTGTGGCCAGGGCGACGTCCCCATCTATGCGGTCGAGGCAGAAACCGTCGCAGACATACAGGTATTACCATGCTCCGCATCATTCAAGGCCTTGACTGACTTTCTTCCAGGCTGCAGTGAGATTTTCGAGTACCCACAATCTGCGAGTGGCTGTAAAATCTTCCGGGCATGATTTGCTCGGACGCTCTACTGCCCCGAGTTCCCTTCTCATCCACACTCACAAGTTCCAAAATATTTCTTTTGTGGGATCTACCATGACTGTGGGCAGCGGAGTCTACGCTAAGACAGTGTATGAGCAAGGCAAAGCGAACGGGAAGATTACGGTTGGAGCCGTGGCGGCTACGGTATGTCTTGGTGGAGGCTGGGTGCAAGGCGCAGGCCACTCGGCACTGTCACCGGCTCTTGGCCTCGGAGCTGACAACGCCCTTGGTGAGATTCAAGGTTCCTTCACTGCGACCCGCCAATACCGTTATTCCAGAATTCGAGATTGTGGTTGCGAGTGGGGGAACTCCTCAAGGTCAATCAAAATTCGCATCCAGACTGTCAGTTTTTTTTTATTTCAACACGGTTCTTGAGTATGACTTGATCGGATTTCATTAGTGTTCTATGCCCTCCGTGGCGGAGGCGCCGGCAGCTGGGGTGTCATAGTTTCAGCGACCTTCCACGTTTACCCGACTTTCAATGCTACCTCTAGTGCGATTTTTCTGGCCACGGAAAATAACACTGCCTTGGCGTCCCTAGCCACCCTCCACGCTCAGCACGTCTTCGACTGGGACTCGGTGAACGCGGGGCACTATGTATCTGTCACAAGGAACACCTCAACAAACGCTTCCATCTTTGTGCTGAATGCATTTATGCCGAACACGACCGCTTCGCAGAGCAAGGTACTATTGGCCCCATTCCTTAACGCATCTCTGGCCCTCCCGGGCGTGTCGCTGTTATCGCAGGACTTCACATATGGTGACATCAATGACGCACTCTTTGCGGACGACGACAGCGTAGGCTCCAATGTAGTTTTCGGGTCTAGACTTATTCCGGCTACTGCATTCCGTGACTCTCCCTTGACGGTCGGTGAGGTGTTCAAGAAGCTTTTGGAAAGTGGCGCCACTGAGTATATTCTTGAACTGATTCCCCTTTCTTAACTTGACATAATCCCAGGATCGTTGGGCTTATGGTCGCTGGAGGTTCGAACCAATTTTTTTTGTGCCTTTTTGACTTTTAAACCCGTTCTCATTTTTATTTCTAGGTAAAGTAGCCGAGAATGCCCATATCTCCTCTGCTGTTCACCCCGCCTGGCGGACGGCGAAGATGCACGTTAGTAATTTGGTTATTTACAATTGCGGACCGATTTATCAAGCTCTCGTAGCTTCTCACTGCCGAAAAATGGGACGACTCAGCATCACTCGCAGAAATCGACCAGATTCGTCATCTCTTCCAGAAAGTCAAGCTCCCGATTATAGAAGAGATCGCCGGACCCAATGCCGGCGCATATTCCAACGAGGCGGATGTGCTCGAACCCAACTTCCAGACGACGTTCTTTGGCCCCAACTATAGCAAGTTGAGCGCCATAAAGAGCAAGTATGACCCCAACGATCTGTTCATTGTTGGTGCCGGTGTTGGAAGCGAGCGTTGGGATGAATGGGGCCTATGCAGGGTGTGAAATTAGGTTGACCGGATTCATTCAATGCCTACCCCAGAGTAGTTTCAACCGCCTATGTGATTGTTACTACATGCATGCGTACCTCATAGCAAACACGAGCGAAGCATTAAATAAATATTCAATCTGAAATGCCGACTCTCAACTTCGGATGCTCGATAAAGTCCTGGCGACCCTCTCTGGAAAAAAATATATCTGCATTGATCTTGATGTGCTCCGTTATCATGCCGAGGTTCGCGAAATATCGAAGGTTTTCTCCGAAGAAATAAGGCTTGGGTGAGATTTGAACGGTGAGCATTTTTATTCAACTTGAAGGTAAGTGCGCGGCGTTTACATCTCGACACTCTGGGGCCACTGCTGTTTGCGCAGCGACTTCCGCATTGGAAGGCTCGCGATCTGTCGCCCTCCGTCAACGTACTTATTCCTCATCGCTGTCGTCGGATTATTCGTCGTTATCACCATCAGAATCCGAATCGTCGTCCTCTGAGAGCGGTTCCGGCGTCTCTTCCAACTTTACCTTGCCTGAAGGCTGATCCTTCTGCTCTCTTCTTTGGAGATTCCTTGAGCTGACCTGAGCAGGTTGCGCGCCTCCGCCGTTCACCCGCCCCCGTCGTCTGTCTCGGCTCGGCTCGTATCGCACTCTGCTCATTTCCACGCCGTCGTCTATTTGCTTCAAATTCCCGCTTCTGGGTACAGTACGCGCCGTCACGACGCGTTAGTATCTGTATCTAGTATCCGCGTCTAATCTCATACATGAACCTCATCCTCATCTAATACATGTGCATGGCTCCCGGGTCTTAGCTGCTATAGCTCCGCTCAAGTGTGTCTGCCCTCGACCCGACGCACTACCCTCGACCCTCTACCCGGCGTACTCACGACACAACGAGACGCGCCTACGGAGTACTCAAACACCGTAAACGACTCGTGCATTCGCCCGCGCGACGCGCATCACGCGGGATGCGTCCCAGCCTCCTCTCTCCTTCACCTCGTCGCCCCCACCTTCTTTCTTCTCGTTCTCCTGCCCCTCCTTCGTCGGCGCCAACAACCCCGCGACGAACTCCGCCGTCCAGGGCACCATCCCCGAGTGGCACAGCGGCAACTTCTTGCCCTTCCCCTCGCCCTCAACAAAAGGCGCGGAGGTGTATATGGGCGCAGGGACCATGTAGGGCGCGTCAGTTTCGAGGAGGATGCGGAGCTTTTTGTCTTCGTCTGCCTCAATCGTCTCGTTTGCGTTTAGTGTAGAAGCAGAGGTCGAAGAGGGTGTAGAGGAAGGCGCGGAGGCGAACATATTGCGCACGGCGGTGGATGTGTCGGTGTTGGATGTGTATGTTATTACGCCTGTCGCGCCGCTCGTTAGTCCAGCGCACAATTAGATTCACGACAGCAAGAAAAGCGGAAGGAGAAAGAAGGGAAGGGGGGAGGGAGAGGGAGAGGAAGAAGGGGAGGGAGCGACGAGGACGCGCGGGCGGCAGCACATCTAATCGCGGACGTGCCGATTGCGAGTGGACACACGCCACGCCCCGTTCGCGATCGTAGAGTGGTGGGCGCGCATGCTGAATGAGCGCGTCCTGGTGTCGACGCAGCGACGTCGCGACGACCTGGCGCTCGTGCGCGCCGGGGAACGCAGGGAGACGGGACGAGGGAAAGGAGAAAAGAAAGGAGAAAAGCGAACACAGGATGGGAACGACCAGGCACCACGACGCCCGCTCGCTGTGTGCATGGGCAAGGCAAGGATAAGGGCAGGAGGTGCAGCTCCTGGGGCCCACCGCAGGTTGTCGTGCGCAAGGCCCAGCGCACGCCACACGCCCCTCCCGACCGCGATCTCGACGCTGACGGCGCCGGGGGGCGCTGCGTGACGACTACGCGATGTCCTGACGCGCTGGGAGTCGCGCGCGGAGGGGAGCAGCCAACGCAGGCAGACGTGGGAACGCACGGAGAAGGTCATCGAAAGGGAGGGAGGGAAGAAAGGCTTGGGATTGTAGAAGGGACGCACCTGTAATCCCAATATACAAATTGGGGAACCAGTCCAGCAGCCTTTGGGCGAAGGCGGGCGAGTCGGTGAAGCAGTGGATGTGGATCTGGCGCGAAACATGTCGATGATAAAGTATGCCAGAAGGGAGGGGCACGTACCCTGTGTTCTCGCGGCACCTCCTCTTTCAAAATCCGCTCCGTATCCTCGTCCGCCTCCCTCGTGTGAATCGTCAGCGGCTTGCCCAGCCTTACCGCGTGCCTCAGCTGGCGCGCAAAGACAGCCTGCTGGACGGGGCGGGGGGAGTTGTCGTAGTGGTAGTCGAGCCCGATTTCGCCCCACCCGACGCAGCGCGGGTGCGTCATGGCTTCTAGACTACGAGTACGCGGGCATTAGCAAAAGTAGGGGATGAGCAGGAGGAAGAGGAGAGACGCACATATCGGCCTCGACGGCGTCGTCGTACAAGCGGGCCTCGTGCGGGTGCACCCCCATCACGAACCAGTACTCCACCCCGCCCCACCGCTCTGCTCTCTCCTCATCCACAACCGCCGCATCTGCAAATTCCTTCCAAATAGGCCTCACCGGCGCCTCGCACCACACATCCACCATCGCCTCCACACCCGCTGGCGCATAGAGGCCCTTGACGAAGTCGTACACGGTCTCGTACTGGCCGGAGGGGTACTTGTGTCGGTAGGCCTCGAAGGTGGATGCGAGGTGCGTGTGCGTGTCGACGATGGCGCGCGATGAGGATGACGAGGCGGGGTGCACGATGTGGAACAGCGACTCGGGCGGCGGAGCGGCTTTCTTTTTGTTGTTTTTGCCCATTTTGATTTTCAAGTTACTTTTCGAATTGTTTTGCGTGTTGTTTCTAGTCGTGGTGGTGTGCGCGTGCGTGCTACAGACTCTAAATCCAAGTGTGTTCAAGCTGACGGGGACTCTAGTTGCTGTTGTGAGAGAGAGATCGATGATCCTGACGCGGAGACAAGCGCGAAGCATACATATAAGTAGCCGCCACAAAAATCTGACTCGGACCGACTCGCGCCGAGCGGATGCGAAGGGGTCACGGTCACGTGCACTCGTTGCGCGACGCGTTCGTCTTCTCCGTCCGAAAATATGTTATTGCCATTTCTAGTTACTGACCCGGCCGAAGCCCGCCGTTACTGAGCTGACCCATCTTTCCCGACGCTGCTTGTTACTGATCCGACCACAGTTGTAGCAGCTGCCTTATTGATCCGACACGCATGAGTTATTGAGTTCACACCGGCAGAAGTGAATATTCGGCTCGGCTGAGCATGTTGCCGAAGAAAGTAGTTTCGGCTTCAAAAGAACTGAAGCTGAAAGTGTGGCTGAAAATAATGTATTTGAGAAAGCTGAATTGGTTTCTGAAAAGAGAGGATTCAGCAACATTTTCTGACATGCCGAATGGAACAGTTTAAGCGGCAAATTCATGATGTTCGAAAGTGGTGCTTAAAATGATCAAATCAGCCGCAGTTTTAGCTCGCGCGAAAATAACAATTTCAGCATTGCCGAAACTGTAGCTGAAAGGACCGGTTTTGGCTTCAGTTTCCACCAAACGGAAACAATAAGATTCGGCATTGCTGGAAGTGCAGCTGAAAACAATAGTTTCGGGTTCTGCCGAAATGATAGCCGAATGTAATTGTTTCGGGTGCGGCTGAAAGTGCAGCTGAAAGCACAACTTTCGGACCAGCTGAAAATCATCTGCAGCTTAGCTGCTGCTCGGCTGTAGCTCATCTGCAGCTGAACTGCAGTGCTAAACTGCAGTTGAACTGCAGATGATCTGCGGCGACCATGGAGGGTCACGTGAGATAAATGTAAGAGGGTAATGAATTTTTTTATCCTGAAATAGGGTGAATCACAGGCTCAGAGAGCTTTTTTTCGCGACATAAACACCAAATCTATCTACATCAAAACCGTCTTCAAAGTAACAGACTTGCATTACCCTGGTACATTTACCGCACGTGACCCTCCATGGTCGCCGCAGATCATCTGCAGTTCAACTGCAGTTTAGCACTGCAGTTCAGCTGCAGATGAGCTACAGCCGAGCGGCAGCTAAGCTGCAGATGATTTTCAGCTGGTCCGAAAGTTGTGCTTTCAGCTGCACTTTCAGCCGCACCCGAAACAATTACATTCGGCTATCATTTCGGCAGAACCCGAAACTATTGTTTTCAGCTGCACTTCCAGCAATGCCGAATCTTATTGTTTCGGTTCGGTGGAAACTGAACCCGAAACAGGTCCTTTCAGCTACAGTTTCGGCAATGCTGAAATTGTTATTTTCGCGCGAGCTAAAACTGCGGCTGATTGGATCATTTTAAGCACCACTTTCGAACATCATGAATTTGCCGCTTAAACTGTTCCATTCGGCATGTCAGAAAAGGCTGCTGAATCCTCTCTTTTCAGGAACCAATTCAGCTTTCTCAAATACATTATTTTCAGCCACACTTTCAGCTTCAGTTCTTTTGAAGCCGAAACTACTTTCTTCGGCAACATGCTCAGCCAAGCCGAATATTCACTTCTGCCGGTGTGGTTGGCGAACCCAAGTTATTGATCCGACCTAGTCAAGTTATTGATCGTACCCACCTTTCACGCTTGTTGACCTGCCCACACTTTCCCGTTATTGACCTGACTTTTGCGACTTATTGACCTACCCTGCCCCCATGGTGGATCTGACCATATATTTGAATCAACACAATTATTGAAGTGACCATGTTTTCGAGCGAGCCGTGGTATTAACCTGCCCTCACTTTCCCAGCATCATGGCTATTGAACTGCCTACAGTTTCAAAGCGTGGCGTTTATGGAACTAACCTCAGTTTTAAATGTCTTCAGTTATTGACACGACCACACTTTCAAGTAAGTCACGTTATTGAACTCACCCTTGTTTCGAGCATCCCAGTTATTGACCTGGCCTCAAGAGGTGCTTAAGATCTGGATCGGCCAATTTGATGTAGCTAAGCGAGATCACTGATGATGTTTCGCCAACCCACGGCACATTTGTGCGTCGTTGCTATGGGTCTTCCTCTTGCAATAGCTCGTAAGTGATTTAAGCAGTTTATTCGTCCGAATGATACATGAAAAATACCACAGGAGCTCTCCTCTTGCAAAACTTTCTTGGATCTGTCTGGACTCAGCGCTAAATGTCAACCTGTTTTGACCATTCGAGTGCGACTGGGAGTCCACTGCTGTTGCAGGGAGTGAAATAGGGCTCAAGTAAAGCACGAATGGCATTGGTGCTCGAGTATTACTAACAATACGAGCGGTGAGACGTGCTGATTGAAGAGAGACGCGTATGTGCCGTTGCTGCCGCTGATCATCATTGCCTTTTTTGGGGAGGGGGGGTCGTGGGAAGCTTATCTAATGATATTGGCCGATCCAGATCCTAAGCACCTCTTGCCTGGCCTCACTTTCGTCGTAAGTCACGTGACACGGCATAAATCGGTAATTCTCAATTTATAATTCTGTCTCGCTCATGGGCAACGACGGCATGAAAAAGAAAAACAACAACAGGGAGAAGAAGCAGAAGACACAGAATTCCAACCACAGCACACAGGAGATACGCTTCCACAGGGTCACGGAGGAGGTAGACGGTGCTCTCACCTGTAACTGTCCTGAGTATCGAGGAACCGGCAAAGCGTGCGTGGAAATTCTGGCCGTACGGACCCTCCTTGAGTTCGGGCCTCCCAAAGCTTATTTCGGTAGGCATTTATTCATTTCAGATGTCAGGTTCTCACGCATCTCCCTTAGCTGAGCCCAAGGACGATCCCGAGGCTCCGAAGGGCAAAAAACGCGTTCAATTTTCAAGGAAGGCGGCCAGGGGATCAGGCAAACGGGGTCAGCGCCCATTGGCAGATCGTCAAGTTCAGAAAGATCACGATAAACTTCTGGAGCGCCTTGATGATGGCTGGACTGCATTTGATTCTGATGAAGACGGCGACTTCACTGATTCCGACGATGAAGGTCAGCCTGCAAAAAAGAAATCGAAATCTCGGCATGTCAAACCAGCTACGCAAAGTCGGGGTGTGTCTTTCCAACCATCTTTAAATAATTTACGACACAATCTGAAATCCTATGTACGTAGTGAGTCCAGGTCGTCCACCAGCATCAACTCCGTTGCACCCTGGAAGGAGCTCCAAATCTCCTACGAAATTCTCGAGCAAACCTGGCCCTAAAGGACGCGGCAAAAATTCTCTTTTGCCTTCGCTCGATCCATTATCCAAAATGTCTCTCTTGCAGAGCAAGGGTGATTCTGACCACTCGTCCGTAGATGAGCCTGTGGGTTGTCTAATTTATATCTACTTGAGTTCATAATAAATTGGTTGCTCCTATATCATCAGGCATTTTCTGCAGAAGATCTTGGGATTGTGAATCTAAATTGGAAGGACTGGGATGCGGCCGACTACATGCTTCGTCAGGATCAGGCCATCGAAATGGCCAATATTCTGGAAGCGCTTTGTTTGGCCCGGAACCCGTCTATCCTGGTTCTCCCCCCGACCTTTGACCGCGAGACGGAGTTGCTTCGAGATATTGACTGGTTACCATCTGACACAGAACCAATCGATCATACAGGGGCGGTAAGCTAGATTTCCTAAATATTTCTCCATGGATCGCCACTGAGAATAATTATGAAGCCTGCCTTTCCTCATGAATCCGTTCTCAAGAATGCATGGCTTCACAGTCAATCGGCCACTCTCAAAAAGATACTCGCATTCCAGCACGATCCCGAACGCAACCATTGGCTATTATTTGAAGTGAATTTAGCCACCGAACGGATGATTTGCTATGAGCCTCTTAGCCACCACCGCGCGAAGGACATCCATATGGCCGGCCTGGCTCTTATTGCTAAATTTCTCAAGCCTGGACGATCGGACGGGGCCAAACCAGTAACATATATCTTCTATTTCAGTCTGTTATCTCGTTATCTCATCCTGAGCCCAGGGCGTCCATGATGAATGCAAATATTTTGCTAGGCTCCTTAAAATTCAGACGGACGGAGCATCCTGTGGATTTTGGATGGCCACGCTGGCGTTTTTGAGCATTTATGAAATCCCACTCAATGGCACTGTGCTTACAACTCTCCAAGAGCTTGGGCCAAAACAAATAAAGGAGTATTGGAAGTGCATAATCACCTCCTGGCGTGTCGAGGAGGAGGGGCTTGGTAGGGAGCCAGCAAACGATTTCCTTCATTGTTTTGGATACCATCTCCAGGAGGAGCCGCAATGTGTAAGTCGTTTGCGTTGTTGCTTCTGATATAGACTAACCAACTGTCAGATTGCCCGCCGACCAGAATGGATTCGACGCTTCAATCCTGAAGCTTTCGAGCAAGAGATGAATCAGCCCATGCGTGATGTAAACTACTTTTTAATGATTCAATTCGCAAACATCGGCTTATCCTACCTTTACTAGCCTGACGATCCTGCAAATCAAAGTACGAACATGCCGACTGAGGCAATGATTCAAGCCACAATTCCGGAGGTCGGTTGTGTTGTGTATTTTTGAGCCTCTTCTCAAGCTCATTACTCACCAGCTTCGAGATGTTTTCGATCAGCTAGAGAAAGACAAGGAACATGTCATGTTCGATTCGGAAACTCTGCATCCGGAAGATTTGAGGCGGTTCCTGGACCAGAAGTGGGCAAATGATGCGATAGTCAACATGTTCGTATCGGTGCTCAATTACTCACGCGATGAGCCAGCCGGCTTCGGGGCTGAGATGTTTGACGGCCATCTACCTCAACCATCCTCCGACTTTATGGTCATGACATCATTCTTCTACGTAAAACTCGACGAACTGCTATCTGCGCTCAGTACTGGTTCTCAAGAGCAGATCGCGAACAAACAACAAGAGGTGCTCCGTTGGTTAAAAAAAAGTTGGTTGCCGTCGTTTTCAATTCTCTAAATCTTGATCTCCAATCATCCCTAGGCGAACTTTAACAAACTCAAGACGTTCCTACTCCCAATCAACGAACCTGCCAACGTTCATTGGTTTCTTATCGAAATTGACTTTGAAGCCGAGACCATCAACGTCTACGACAGCTTAAATCCTCAGCAAGATATTCGGCATTACGCAAAATCAGTTGCGGTGAGCCTATTTTCTCCTTTTTACCTTTTTGAACGATGTTAACAGAGTGGCAGCTTGCCATCCTGGCCAGTCAAATAATTTCGCAGGCCTCCGGCGGATTGCTCGAGGTTGTCGACAAGGACCATTGGAAAGTACATAGGGTAAGAGTTGTCGCAATTTTGAAGACTGCTCAGCGAATAACAATGTTTTCAGGTCCCTGTTCCAACTCAAGCCAACGGGAATGATTGTGGATTTTTCACGATTATGGTTATGCTGCACCTGGGTCACTGGGGCGAGATTAACCCTCCAGGTTGCCCACCTATTTTCATATTTTCTGCCAAAACGATGCACAAAACACGTGTAATTTTGGCAACCACCCTTCTAGCCTGGTATCAGCAGTGGAAGAAATCGACAAATGCCAGACTTTCATCGAATAGCGAAAACAGCACCGTGTGAGCTTGTCTTGTATCTTTTGCCTCGCCTTGAATTTACAAGCATGAAACGTGCCAGAGCGCAAGAGGATCCAGATGGCAGATGTTGATTTGTCGAAAGTCACTCTGGAGCCGCTGACCACCTCCCGCGATAACAGCCCTACGTGAATTTACTGTCTAGTCTGATTATTTGCACATTGATAAAGTTGAATCAGTGACGTTGTTGCAAAAGAAAAATCGGAGCGACAGGGTCATCAGGTGGAGCCACTGGCGCCCAACCAGTAAGTCCAAATCAACGCCCATTATAGAGCCACAACAAGGTCATGTAGTCTGGTTCCTTCTAGCGTGGATGGCCAGGACAAAGTCGATGAAAAAACTGAAACTCTGCCCAACTCGAACGAGTCTGTCTTGCCGAAAAGGTCATCTAGTCCCGTCCCATCAAGTGTTGATGGCGAGGACGAACTCATGGACCTACCCATAGTGTAGGCATTTGAGTGCGTACTATTCAATTTCCGAATTTGACATCAGAGCACAGGTCCGAAACCCCCATGCCAGTTTCATTCAGTGGGGGCAATGAGAACAAAGTGGAGGGAGATGAACAGGTTGATCAGGAAGACGGCGAATACACACTAGCCAATGAAGAGGAGTGGCCGGAGTGGTGCAACTCCTCGTCCTTAACATCACTGGTGCCTACCCCACCTCAGCGTCGTCGGGGACCTCCGCGTCGAGCACGGCTCGAGTAACACTAGGACTGCAAAGTAGTATATCGTTTGCATTTAGTATGCCACGTAATGAACAGTGTCTGCATAAAGGACAAAGAAAAATTTCCTTTTTTCGACATCTGGACGACGGAGACTCCGTCGACATTAATAAGCTGTCGACGCAGTCTCCATCGTCCTAGCACAGCCGCACTTAGGATTCACCGCACGTGCGCCTATGACCGCTGCTAAGATTTGCATTGCGTACGGGAAATAGTAGGTTATGTGCGTTGAGTACAAGATACAATGAACAGCTCTCCATCGAGCCACGACTTGGGGAAAGTTTACTGCTACAGTTTGTTGTCGTTTTGGACCTTCGTACATTCTAGAGGGCTCAACTCGAAGATTATGACCAAACACAGCGCGTTTTTCAGTCTTTCATTAATAGCATTTGGGCAGGTTGTACAAATCTACTCGCCTCTCACTACCTGAGGCAGCCGAGCCACATTCCAAGCCCGACGTCCATCGCTGCGGCGGGTTTCTTGGATTGCATTGCTGCTGCTCCAGACCCGGTACGCCTCTGACGACATCTCCAAAGCCTGTTGATTGATACGTTTCTCCGCAGGCCAAGCTTGGTAGTACTGGAACCACTCGTTGGCCAAGATAAGTACAAGCCGGTACGCTCTGGAAACGATGGTCAGATTGATATGTGTGGTGGGGATAAGTACTCACGACTTGTTAGTGCGATTACCGAGGAATATTTGATTGAATGTTTTGAAGGCCCGCCAGTTGTTGGTGGATAACATGTCCTCACGGTTACTACCCTCTGGCAATCCCATGTCTGTCCAGAGATCTATAGAAAGTAAGTAAGACGAGCTTGGCGGTGATAAATTCGTACCGTGCCACTCTTCGCAGAGCCAGTTTGCCTCGAAATAGCTCCACAACGTTTCCGCACTAGTCGTTGAGCCATCAGCAATAGCTTCGAGGCGGCGGCGAAACCTGGCTGTGTATGCGGGCCAGCGGTCGATGTGCCGGCAGCGTTGGAGTTCACGCACAGCCTGGAGAAGCTGGTGCTTTCCACCTAAGCGAGCTCCGCAAGTGCTTACGGCAACCCCTCTTAGGGTGGTTATCTTGTGGTAGCATAACCTACCTAAGAGGGGTCCAGCGGAGGCAGAGGCTGGGCTTCTCTGAGTCATTATTCGGCTCATTACATTTTAATTAATTTCCTTATTCGGCGCCTCCACCAGGCACCTCTGCGCCTGAGATGAACATCGTCGAATACGGTTAAAACAATGCATTATGGATGGAATACATGACCGATACCGGTCGGTATGAATATAGATGACCAGCTATAGTGATACCACAGGTATGCAAAACAATGAAATGACAAGCGAGGATACAAAAGAAATTGAATTAAAAGGAAATGAGACCCGGGGACCGGGGGTACAATGCCCGAGGGAGAGCATTTGTACCATGACTAGAAGGGGAGGCACTGACAGGGTTCCGGAGGCAGTCTAGGTGCAAAAGTGGCACGTAGGATGGCGGTGGTGGAAGTGGCAGAGGCGGAGGTGGATGCGGAGGCGGTAGAGGCGGAGGCAGTGAAACTGGGAGCATGTCGCTGTTGTTAGCTTCTCTGTCCTCGGTTTGATCTATCACTGGCCGTTTCTTCATATTTCGTGGTTGTATTCGCTGAACCTTGCACCGGAGGTTCTGCAGTGGGCTTCAGCCGGCAGCTGTGCAATGAGATAGCATCGAACGTCGTGTTGTGGGACGAGAATATAGAGCTTCAGGGCTGGAAAATATAGGATTAATGCGGGTGGAGGCGGGGTATGAGAATTGGCGGAGGTGAAGGCGCAGAGGCAGAGGTGCTGCCTCCGCACCGAGCTGTTCACATACGTTCATCCTGCAACCTGACAGAAACAAAACTGAACTGTATCTGACAAACTTACTTAGCTTGTAGTTGTCGGTATGCGCAAATGTCAATAAATTAAACACGCTGAATAAATCTCTTGAAGGCAAAAAGTCAGCTGGACTAATGGGCAAAATCCAAAGCATACACATCACATTAAATTGGCTTGATGTAGCGCCGCTGCGCATCACCATTGAATCGACTGCCGCGTCCAGCAATGAGACAACATAACTCAGCGCGCCGATGCTCAACGCAGGAGAGATTTTGACAGATCAGACTCAAAATTTGGCGCTGAACAACACCATAACAGCCCCAACAAAATGTGGCGACTCGCAGAGGTGGGGCGGCTATGCAGAGCTGTCACTATGTTGATCTGGTTTCGTGTGAGGGTTAAACGGTAGGTCGTGTTGGAGCAGCAGATAAAGGAAAGCACAATCATGTCGGTAAAACAAGAGACCAAGTCCTTCAGTAAAAGCCGCAAGCCGGAAGATATTTAAGCATGGTTTTATTTGGCACAGAAATCGGAAGAATATGAGCCAATCTTCTCAATTTATAACACGAATGCGGCCAGTGCATACCTCAAGAAGCATGGTGACGGAGGTGGCAGATGCGATGACGGAGGCGGAGGCACTGGCAGAGGCGGAGGTCACGCCGGCGGAGGCCATGGGTTCGAGTGATACTTGTTGCTGATCTTGATAATTGTCGGCTCTATCAAGATTCTGAGAATAGTTGTGGCCAGATAACCGCTCGTTTGCTCGGCGGATTGAGACGCAACACAAGGAACAAAAGACAGATTTGTCGCAATACGTGACGGCACTGCCACGGCATCGCCACCGTCGATCCCGCACGTCATGCTGCTGCCATTTACCTCAAACCATCAGCCAATCAGAAGGCGAATAACGATCGTCCCCTCTCGTATTTTTTCTACTGAGGCCTTCTCATATGCAAATTGTCTGATCCCAGTGCGCAATCTTCAACTGAACCATGCCCCTTGCTCATGGTATTTTTTCTAGATTTATCCCAGCTGTTTGAAAAGTCGTGCACGAAATCGAGCAAAAGGTGCTCCAGGTTTAATTAGGACTTCAACCTGGACTACAGTGTCTTGCATTGACACACACTGTATCCATCCAACAGCTGTTTCAAACACTCCAGTACATTATACCTCTGTATAAAGCACTCTGACAACTTGAGGTACGTCATGTACATCTATTCAACCAAAAATAACAAATCTCCGAGAATACGAAAACAAGGTTCGTGTGACTTCCAAATACATGCAGCAACATCAGAAACTTGCGAACAGCCCTCCCTCAACATCTATTCATTGTATTCAAGTGTTTCCGCCGCTCAGCGACACTGTTCTGAGCGTGAACAATGTCGGACATGCAGAGGTGATATGGAAATGCCGAGATCAGGCGAGTAGCGCGAACTGATATCTTTTCCATGGGTCCCAGGAGCACAAAATAATGTAAAAGTCATTTACTCACACTATCCTCGCTGCTAAGTCTGTTTGGTTTCCAGTTGAATAAATCCAGGATCTTACAACAACAAAGGAATTTAGTTCAATCTCTCCTTTACCTCCTTCCAAGTAAGTTCCGATGCATGTTAGCCTTATTTCTTGTGTCCTGAACGATTAGCAGTGAACCACCGATGAATTCAGATGGAGTATTAAACTCGGCGGAGCCTCCGCCTCCACCTCTGTAGCCAACTTCATGGTTCAGGAAATCACACATATTGAGTTCAGCTTGCTCGGAAAGATGTGTGAGGCGAAATAAGGACTGTATACATACGTGATGCACTTGTCGTGTATTCGGATTCGGGATGTCTATATTTCTTCAACTTGGCAAGGTTGTGCCAACCATTGAACTTGAACAACAAGAAAGAACCAGGATCCACGGTGGGATGATACAGCATGGAAAATTGGGCATGAACAAGTGGAATATGCGGAGGGCCGAAGAATTCCATGATGTCAAGTCACCTCTCCATGATGAACCTTCCCTCACCTGGGTGAATAGACAATCTCGGTAAGTGTTTTTTTATCAAAGCAAAGAACGCGAACCCACGGCGATAGTTCAAGTCTAATCTCAGCAAGCATTTAAGATGGAATTAAATCACCTGTTCTGTATATCGGTTGGTTGAGTGAATGATGGGACTGTGCCATCCTCGTTAACCTGGTTGTGGCTCTCGAGAAAACAAAAAGACAGGTGAAATGGTTGCAACTGGCATGAATGCCTACAGTGTAACATTTTAATTGGAATGAAGAAAAGCGGAGGTGACAGCAGAAGTAGGTGCAGTGGTGTCCGCACGGGACAGCGTGCCATTTTCCTTAATGAGCAGGTGTTGAACCAATCGAAGCAGAAACGTATGGCTGCTTACTGGTGAAATCTGCATGGACAAAAATGGAGGTGAAGGCACCGGCGAAGCTGGAGGTGGAGACGGAGGCGTAGATGTGGCCGTGTCCGCACTCAGTCTCTCGATAGTAATTGGTGTGGAAGTCCAAAGAAGAAAATAATTCACCATAGCGATACTAAATACTAAATACAGGACGTACAAACATATAGGATCATGGTGAGAGGACATTCATGAATGAGGACAAATCTGGTCCTGTTGATATTGTGCTTGAGATCTGCAGCGAGAGCTAATTAATATTTGAGGCCGTTATGAAGCTTTCAATGAGAAAAACGCGGTGCAGGCATGGCGCGGTGCGGAGGTAAAGGCGGAGGTGCTGCAGAATCCCGGCCAAACCAATTTTGCTTTGTTTCGTTCTTGAACAGTCTATCCTCTGCATACTTTGGATGCAGTCCTTGCGATGTTCCGGGCCTGCCGTTGCGCAGAGGAACCGGCCGGTGAAGTGCGGAGGAGGGCTGGAGGCCAATTTTTCGGTAATGTTCCCAGTCAATTAGCAGGTTCTCGCAGGTCGAGTGAGTCGGTTGAGTTGGCGGACACTTAAACCGGTGCGCATGGGACTCTGGAGAGCGCGTGCAGCGCCGTGCAAACGGCACGGAGGAGCCGAAAAGCGAACGGAGGCGGTCACCCAATACGGCAATAATTCACGTGTCAAACTTACCAAAAGAAGCAACGCCTCGGCCTCCGCGAGACCCCTCTTAGGTAGGTTGTGCTACCACAACGTAACCACCCTAAGAGGGGGTTGCCGTAAGCGTCTGCGGAGCTCGCTTAGGTGGTGCTTTCGGACAAGAGAAAGACTTGGTCGTGGCTGATGTTCCCCTTCGGGGGCACTGTCGCGCTGCCACCGTAGAATAGCCTAGTGATTTGATATGTATAAAAGTAGACGGTGGTGAAATATTCAAGACAAACCTGCATTGCATGAAATTGACAGATACGAATGATAAGGTCGGGAAACACTGAGAACAATGAGTCGCAAGTTTCGCTCAGGTGCGAAGGGAACTGACCTGCTCGAATTGCTGCTTTCGAAGCCCTTGATTTGTCGATCATGAAAAAGGCAGGCCTCCAGCCATATTTCACGATCAAACGGGCTTGCGCCAACAGCTCATCTTTCTTGTGCTGCAGTCCTGGAACTACATCGGCGACCCCTGGAATCCAAACAGCTCGAATCCATCCGCAAAAAACCAAGTGTCACATACCATCTACAAGGTCCTTAGCCATCTTCTCCACAAGCCGCTTGGTTTCTTGGAGGAATTCAACTTGAGTAGGGATCTTGATATCGGCAGACAAGTAAGCAAAGCCTGGAAGATGGTATGAGATGGAATATGGACTGAACGAAACCCATACCAGGAACCATTCGAGAGTGTTCGTCAATTGTGATCATGACAGTTAGCGGAGCACGGTTCTCATTCATATTGCGATAAGTGGTGTCATGACCTACACCTTTCTTCTGGGAATGAAGGATCATGACTTGAGTTCCGTAGGGATGGTGAATTCCCGTCGCGAATTCGCTTGGCGGCTCCGTGTCATAATTTGGAGGCTTGTAGCTCGGAGAGCCTCAGTAATGTGAACTTGTGGAGGAAGAAGGCAGCACTTACCAGAATATCTTGTCGGGGTTGTGCTTTGCAAAGACGCCGATACTCAAAAGAGGATCCAAGAGCACCCGTTCCTTCCTACGAACATGATTGACAATATTATTGACCTGGGTTGCATTCGGTCTTCGGTACGCAGGGGTTTGCTCAGCAGCGAAGGTAGCGAGCAGCCCTGGTTTCAAGTTATAAATGCCACTAGCATCGAATCGATGGACACTGCACTCACGACATTTGATGCTGGATGACGGCAAATTGAATAAGTTGGCCATCTCAAGGGTGCACTGGCGGATGAAATGTGAGATGTCCAAATATTCTTCGAGTGTGGTGGGATGATCGTAACGTTGATAAAAATG
Organism: Mycena sanguinolenta; assembly: GCA_014462675.1. NCBI lineage: Eukaryota > Fungi > Basidiomycota > Agaricomycetes > Agaricales > Mycenaceae > Mycena > Mycena sanguinolenta. Next base: position 46,459 of record JACAZH010000067.1, on the reverse strand, counting down.
GATTTCACTAAGATTGTTGGAGTAGACTTCAGCCTATGAGGACATACTAAATTAAAGAATAGAGGACGGGTAGGTTAAGAAATAACTTGCGTGAAGAACGACCTTGCACTTGTATCGTCTTGGTTTTTTTCCCTTTGGTCTTGCTCCAGAATCCAGCTGCTTATTGAGTGAAATCACCGCATCGGTGTCGGTGTCCGAGTCGGAGCCGTCGGCATCATCGTCCTCTGGATGATCATGATCTTGTTCGTCGATCTCGACACATCCAGGGTCGGCCACGTCCTCAGGAGAACTGCTACTGTTGCTGTAGGAAGACGATTCGGAATCGGAGTCCGAGTCTGACCTGGAGCTGCTGCCTCGGAAGCCAGTGTGACCATGTCGGCAGTGGCCTGTACAATGGTATTTGACACGAAAAACCGGAACACGCTTGTTTTTGAGCTCTGCGGGGGGACGATGGTTTGTGGTGTTCCAACAGAGCATGAAGGGATGTGCACGGATGTCTTGAGGGCGGTCTTGGGGGTGGCCAGGGTGCACCATATCCACACTGTCGGAGAGCTTGTAGTCATTTGGCGTGTAGTCATTTTTCTATCAGTTGATAAACAATCGGCAAGTGAATAAAACCCAAGGTACGCACCCATCGTTCAAAATGCTTATATGCTTCGAAAGTCGTCGTGTGTCCGGCAGATGTCCAACCCTTCTCTTTCAGGTGCTGAATGTGGTGGAGGGGAGGACGTAGTGCAGATCGTTTGGATCCGCTCTTCGCAGCTGTGGAAGCGATTTCCGGAGCCCGCTGGGGAGACGCTTGAAGATGAATAGGTAGTCCGGTCGTAAAACCTAGCAATTTGCTCGTGAATGGTGAGAAGGGAAGGCTTGTGTCTTTTTTTTTGGATTTGCGCGGTGGCGTGCGGGGGTTAGAAGGGATGAGGCCAGATAGTCGATCAGGTTTCGAATCATCAGTTCGCTGACCGCGTTCTTCATGGGTGGGCCGGCCGGGCTTGGATGCTAGTGGCTGTTGAAAGATAAGAACATTGGAGACACAAGCTGAGATGCCAGAAATACCGGTTGTGGTCCCAAGGCTGGAGGATATAATGTGTCGCCAGGGTCAGATCAAGGGGGGCTAGTGATACGGAATTAAAAAGAGGAAAACAGTTACGGAGCCAACTCACTGTGGACGGTCCAGATTCATGTTTCTTGGCTGGCCGAGACGGAAATAAATTATAGTTGTCGGGAGAGCGTGCACGTTTGGGCTGACAAGACATGGTGTGGAGGAGAAAATCAGGAGAAGATGGCGTGACAAAGGATGATTTGGGGATGATTCAAATTTCAAAAGATCGATGAAATATACTTGAAAGCGTCATCTTGGGTTCGCAGAACAAATAGACTAGTATGCTTGTGGACCCATCAGAGTGCAACGACAAAGGTCTGCGGTGCGAACAGTTGACAATGTAACCCACTACCGGAAAGTATAGTTGTTTCGATAAATTCGGGCGTTCGAAAATGAGGTTGGTTCAGTAACGTGACCTACCTCAAAGTGTGGTTGTTTCAATAACGTCGAGTACTCGAAAGTGAGGCTAGTTCAGTAACACGACTTACCTCAAAATGTGGTTGATTCAGTAGCTTCAGGCGTTCGAAAGTGAGGTTGGTTCAGTAACGTGACTTACCTCAAAGTGTGGTTGTTTCAATAACCTCGAGCATTCGAAAGGAAGGGTATTTCAATAAGGTGGCGTACGACAAAGTGTGGTTGCTTCAATACTCTCACAATTCGGAAAGTATGGTTAATTCAATAATCGTTTGCATGCGCAAACATGGGGTACTTCAATAACTGTCATATGTTGCGTCAGTAAGTGAAATGAGCCAAATCCATACCTTGAACAGCGCACTAGACAGGTTTGGTCAATACCTCAAAAAGTCGGGTCAAGTCAACAACAGAGAAATGCCAGATCAGTAACCGCACGAATGCTGTTTCCATTTTGAGAAAGTGGGGTCAGATCAGTAACTTTGCGTCTGCAACATCAATAACTTCAAACTCCGGCCGGGTCAATAACTAGAAATGGCAAAAACATGTTTTGCTTCTCCGTCTGTACATATCTAGTAGCAGGTAGAGGGGCCCAACCGAAGTTATAGCGGACCAGAGAATCTGAAACTGTTATTCCTCAAAGATCGGATAAAAGAGCATTTACTGGAGATTTTGAAAGGCGTTTGTATGCCCAGCGCTTTCCAAGGCTGGCTGGTTCATACATCGTACATTCCCGGCGAAGTCTCACCATACACACTGCACGCCGCACGCCACGCCCAGCAAGCTCAAGGCGGCTACGACTCGGACTTCCAGCCGACAAGATGAAGGTGGGGTCAAAGTTGCATTGGGATGTGAATAGGATTCGATAGCACCTGCCGATTGCGGCCGGAAGGGTACATGCCATCCACAGGATCGACGCTATTGAACAGGTATTTATCAAAGAGACTCGAGCGATTCAATGGTAACTTGGCATATAGACTACAGAAGAAGTAATGCATATCATGTCGACGCACTAGATGCGCAGGCAGTAAGGGAAGAGGGGAGACTGATAAGGGGATCATCCAAGTAAAGAAATTAAATAGGGTGAGGCAGGATAGGTACAACCGCCGGTTGAGCGGCAGTTCGAGTCTAGTCGGTTGACGACTATTGAGGGGCAGGACAAGGCAGGATAGGTATAACCGCCGGTTGAGCGGCAGTGCGAGTCTAGTTGGTTGACGACTATTGAGGGCCAGGATGGGCGCGAAGAAGCAGTGCTTGGAGGAGGAGGGGAGGATAAATGTTGGGCTCGCTGTAGACGACGCGGCTGCTCCGAATTGGCGATGGAATTCGAATTGGGGTGTTGGTAGGAGTGGGGGGAACACGAAAGTGCACCCTAACCCCGTAAATTCACCCACTCGTGAGCAGCATACTCGCATCGACCTCGCGGCGGCATCTCGCACACCCGCTCGGAGTGGACGGTATGCATCCCTGCTACGAAGCCCGCCTGTGCGGAAAACATCTCCGTGCGAGACAGGACCTTGCGCCAGTGGTGCATATGGATACCGCCATCGATGGCGCAAGAGTATGGCGTTGTGGAGAGGAGACGAAACGGGGTTCAGTGTCGATGGGTTACATTCATGATCCGCGACAGTGCGCTACGCAGAATTGGGGGTGTGGGGCTAATTTGGGATACTTGAAGCGCCGCCGCGGCGTGGTCGCAGCAGAGGCGTATGGGGTCATACAGGTGGAGGGGGCGCGGCAGGCTGAGTGAGAAGTCGAGGCAAGGCGGCGAGCGCGATACCCGACGTAGAAGGAACAGCGGAGAGTGTGACTCGCAAAAGTCTTGATGGCGGGTGGAAAGCGTGGGGGAAGGAGGCGAGGAGGATGAGGGAGGACGGGTGTGGAGTCAATCAGCAGCGCGAGGGGGGTCAAGCGCACGCAAACAAACGCGTCGGGGGACAGCTGCGCCTGAATCAAGTTGCATTCTGGCGCAATTATTAGACTGGACGGGTCCGCCGTGAGCACCAGAGGGTCACAAAGTTTAGAATTTTCACTCACGGTTCCGGGCACGTTGGCATTGAATGAACTCCAGAAGGTGGTTGATGATTCGGAGTTGGGTGGGTTGAAGGCATCTAGTCTAGAGAAAAAACGCCCGGAGCTCTGCGGAGTTAAGTTACCGGGGCTTGGTGTTTGGGGGCTTTACCGATCCAGTCTTGATCGTTTCTCTAGGTTTTCCTATATACAATAATGGTGTCGGCCCTGCTGTACGGATAAGTAAATGGACATTAATATTCTGGGAGGATCAAGACCCACAGGTCAAAAGGCCGACTGAGCGGGAGAGACAGATGCAATTCGGACCTACAGGCCCTTTTATACTTACGTGGGCTGCAAATCTAGATTATCTAACGGCATCCACTCTACTGTACTATTACAACCGTAGGTTCAGGCGGTGTGACCTGTGACCTCTTAGGTTCAAGTTTTGATAGGTTCAATTTGGATAATTCTATTTGGCACCCCGGTTTCCAGCGGAGACCCCTCGGCTATCAAATGTGCTATGTGGGAACCCGGCTTCCACGAGAAACCCTACATTCTCGGTACCGGCCGGCAGCTCGGCATCTTCGGACAGATAATGTTCCCACAGGTCAGGACCAGCGATGTCTAAGGGTGCATAATTTATTTCGCAGTCTTCAATCAACTTGAAGTGTTTGCCCATTGTATCCGACTATTACCAGTTGTGGTCCAAGTCTTAACATGAGGGGGCAGTTGGTTCTACTTGAAAGGACAAGTCTCCCGCTTTATAAAATTATCCGTGTCCGTCTGAAGCCTTCTCACGCCTGCTTTTGATTCATCAGCCCCGAATCTTTGGTTCATCAGCTTCTCCCTCTTTATAAAATTATCCGTGTCCGTCTGAAGCCTTCTCACGCCTGCTTTTGGTTCATCAGCCCCGAATCTTTGGTTCATCAGCTTTAGACTCAGCGCTGGATCAAGCACCAGATCACGCGTCCACTTCAAGCGGAGCGGTGGGCCGCGAAGCGGCCCGCCGTGTGCTTGTTAGTTATACAGAATCGGTGGTGCTAATCAGATCAAATGGGAGATTAATTGACAAGCAGCTGGAATGAAGGGCGAGGGGCAGTACCTGTGACCCGAGTAAGACACCGAACAATGTTGGACATGGTGAGCAGTGGCCTCATAAGTATTCCAACAGGATGGAATGAAGGAAAATAGCTAGGTAAGGAATTAATACCATGCATTCAAGATAATAGTATAGAAGTCACAAACAAAAGGATTGAGTGGTGGATGTATGACAACAATCTGAGCGGCTATTATGGCTGTGTGCCTCACAGCCACAATTCTCGTCGTGAGCTTTCCCATCACCTGTCAGATGGGGAAGTTCACACCACTGATTTTTACAGGCTTGACTGCACACCAGTGACCATTGAGATATATGCATGGTGATTTTATTTCTATTTATAAGAAGTTCTAAGAGCCAAAAATCAAAAAAAAGTGATCCTTGAATTCCTATCGAGCGGGCAACTCTCGGTCCTGATCGGCCGGTTTGCCGAGTTCAAACTCCGTGATGATCCGAAATCACAGCCGACGGGTTTCCAAATAGACCGTTGTTCGGGTTTCTCGGCTAAGTGGGGTTTCCGCTGGAAACCGGGGTGCCAAATAGAATTATCTGTTCAATTTCCTTTTTTGGACGATTTTTCGGGATTTGCCGACGTTTTTTGCCTCAAAACACGCCTCCCGGAGCCTTGTGACCGTGACCAAATTTCAAATAGGTTCAGTTCAACTGGCGTTGTGACCTGTGACTGAACCTACGGTTGTAATAGTACAGCTACTAGCACACGAGGCAAAGCGTTTTTTCATGCTGTGGACATGTGGACAATCTCTAGACAGACAAAATGCTTGTATCACTTCTGTAGATGAACGTGGCGCCATAAAGCTGTATGTACTCATGCTGTGGCCGATGTAGAAAGGGGAGATAGATTGGATGCTCCCTGCTCCTTACTGGGGGAATCAGTTTACGCTTGCACAGCCACTGCAATGGATAAGGTAGCGGCCATACAAACGCGGTTGCCCCACGTGTCGTGACAGTCACATTGCCTTTTTGGTCGGAGTGCCTTTCAACCGGCCTTTCTGCAATTCGGTGGGGTCTTACGAGAATTCTGGCTCAACAGAGTTGTGTATATGCATGAGGAGAGTGATCACTATTTTTTTCTCGAAATTTAGAGCAAAATTGAGGGACTAGTTATGAATATACTACCTAAATCTTACAAACCAGTGTTCGGGTTGCCGCCACAGCTGATTCTCACAGCCAACATCTCTTTTTAAACTCTTGAGGAAGGACACAATGTCCCTTGTATTCCCTTCAGGCTTGAGCCACCCGTGAACCGTCCAGTCCATGGTGGTAAGCATTAGTGAAACAACTCGGAGCATGTATAACAAATCAGCACATCGAATCATTCAGACAGTTTAACCTGTCCTGTATCAACCTTTTGGCTGGGGGCATGAGAGATGTACTGGGGGCATTGCCTCAAAATTTTACCAAGGTCCACCGGCAAAAAAAACTTTGCAATGCGCACTTACAAATTGTGCATTCATAGGCTGACGTCTTATTTTGGGAACTAGTTGCTCAGTTTTGAGAATTTGACAGGATTTCGACCTTGAAAGGCATTGGCGGACTGATCCCCACAGAACTGTTGAGCCAGATTTTTTATTGTGCCTCTTCTGGATTAAATAATGTATTTTCTCTGTCTTTCCTTCCCAATATGGTCATGTCACACGTGATCACGTGGGGCAACCGCGTTTGTATGGCCGCTACCTTACTTGTCTCTCTTATCGCAGAAATGCCTGCCGTACGAAAAAGTCACGACTTGAGGCGGGCCATTAGAAAAACCACGCCATGCTGGATAGCATCCGAGAGTAATCATGGGATCACCCTGAGGCTTGCATGAAGTCTGGCTGCCACTAGAGCTTCCCAAGCTGTTAGGGCAGTGTTTGCAACGTTTGTTGCACGAGGCGTTCTTCCCAAGGCCCCCGGAACGCAGTTATATGTTCGATCCTAATGAGGACACTTTCACGGGAAAAAAGCGTCAAATCCGATCCATACGCGTACGTTCTGAGCCAAAAAAAAAAAACCAAAATCGTGCTCAAAATCCTGGGTGCATGTCTCCCACAGCAGAACATCCGGCTGAAGGACCCATGTCCTCGTCCCTGTATGTTCGAAATGGGACCTCTCGTACTTGAATGTCCGATCCGAAGTGCTGACGGATGGCGGAAAAAAATGGCCTACCCGATCCCAGTGCGTACAGATTTTCAGCCAAAACCCATGTACGGAAACGCCTAAATCCAAGGATTTTGGATCGGGCATATAACCGCATATGCCGAAGGCTTTCTTCCCACTTGCTGCAGACGCACTAAACTGCCCTAGTAGGACGCTTTACTCATGCCCGCACCTACTGCCTCGCTGCTTCAGATTCTACGAATTCTTCAACGAGCTTTCCTCAACCCACTCAGAGCTTTGACTCAACTGACCTGGCGGTGCGCTCGACGGCTGATCTCGCGTCGGCTCGCGGAACGACCGCCGCCGCGGCCAGGGTTGTTCCTCCCTAGGAATTCGAAATCGTTTCTGGTGTGCTTGCGGGCTTGAATGTTCACTGCCTTTCGTCATTATGATCCTTGTCTGCTAGGAATATTGCGGCTCGCATGTGCCTCCAAGCCCTGATAAAGATGTCGAAATAAGCTCTCAGGTTGACGATTCGCTCGGGCCTGCTCCCCAGGAATGTCGCGGACCCAATATGTCCATTAATGGCCCTGCGGAGCCTGGTCTCACAGAGGAGATACAAAACCCAGGGGATATAGGCAATTTCCGACCGTCCGGGTCTCCGCCTTTGCTTTCTTCCATTCCCAGGATCTTTCCAACTGCCCCTGAGCTCTTCAATCGCTACAGCCGTGCCGAGACGATGTAAGCCTTGCAGCGTGGGCGTCAGAGTGCCGGTTATTCATTTGGGTCGGTTTCAAGAGTTAAAGAGCACACCAAGCTAACGATCCCACCGGGAAAACATTCTTTTGCGAGGTATGTCTTCACATTTTCACAGGGACCTCTACCAGCTGAAACCGTTCCAAAGAAAAAGTCGAGAAGGATGGACTGCCCACGTCCATCCCGAGGGTGCGCTTTTACTATGTGCATGATGAGAAGGTGCGTGTTGTCAGTCTGAGCCGAACCTCAAGTTTTTTGGTAACCCTATAGGCTGCAGAGAATCTTTACAGACGCACACCTTCACATCGACACTGTCTTTGATACTGCGACAGCATTCATCGACGAAATCGAACTTTTTTATGCGGATAATGAGATGATCACGTCCCGTCGTGCAAACGGAGTCGATCTAGTCTTAGACTTGGTGAAAAGTGAGGATGGTACCGGAGAGACACTGTGCGGGTACTACTTTGTGGACCATTTTGAGCGGATCGTCTTCTGGGACGATGCGTTCGAGCTGGATCGGCTCTCGCATAGCCGGGATATAGGAGGTGTCACGTCTACCCAGCATATCAGTGAGGGGTTTATTTTGTATTCTACACTGACTCATCTTCCATGAATTTCTCAGTGATCGAGTTGACGGTTCAATTTTGGTGCTGCATTTTTCAATAATACAGATAATTACTTATTGTAGGCTTCCATTGTCAGGCTCCATTGCGCATTATTTCCGTCGGCGATTAAGGTGACCACTGAACTCATCGCTGAACTGCGTGATGTCTTGATACATCGCATTGGCGGTATGGATTGAGCACCTCCCGTTCTGCGACTTGATTTGAACTGAATTACTGTTGTGTGCAGATGCGATGACATCGCCAACCTCCACAGTGGCCGAGTCCGTGGAGGATCTCCTTAAAATGCTGACCCTCGTTGAGAGCATGCAAGGTGCGCGTTTAGTATTCTCAGCGCTCAAAATGGCGCTGATTTAATGGGTAAGAAAATGCTCAAGCTGACTTCAGCGGCTGTGCGTGTATTCTTAGTGAGTGAGATTTGTAGTTTTGCAAGGCATTCTTCACTCATCCATTGTAGGTAGATTCATGTGGAAATTCAGTGCGTTTCTGTCTGCTTCAAGGATGTGTGCTTCTGATTCATCTCACCCAGCGTCCCAAATGTTTTATCATTTCTACGGTGAACCCTGCGCAAGGCTCGACAAAACGCAGTCCGTATACGGACATGTCCCCAGGCACTCACTCTTGATAAAAATCATCGCGCCCATCCTCCTGAATGCGCCTCTGACACACTTGCGCATGTTCGAAGAGGTATACGCCGATGAGAACGTCAGCCATGTTCAGTGGCGGCGCCTCATCGAGCGGCTCGACCAGGAATGGCAACAGCTCACCCTGTTCGTGAGTGCCTTCTGCTAGTCATGTTTGTCTGTATGTAGTCGATTGACGTGCGATTTTCCTGCACATATAGGCCACAGTCTTGCTGAATGCGGACATCGCGTTTTTGGCCATCCCGACGGTCGATAATGGGGATCACGCGCCAAGGTCGGTGGCGCAAATAGCCATCTATGTTTCGGTAGTGGCCAGCCTCGGCAGCGTCGTCGTCGGCCTGTTTCTGTCCCGATTGAATCGTGATCAGAGAGACGCAGAGGACTACGTGGACGAAGCCGTGAGTGTGCGCACCTTCTTTCAATGTGACTAACTGTCGTTTTGTCCCAACCAAGGCCGAATACCTGGCTCTACATCACACGTCGTACTTTGGGTTTGAATCACTGGCCATTCTGTACTCGCTCCCGTTCTCGTTGTTGATATGGGGGCAAGTCACTGCTTTCAGTTCCTTTGGAGACTCTAACGGCACTCTAGAACTTTCGCGTTCTTGCTGGCTTTCCTGGTCATGTGCTTTCAGGACTCAAACCCTTCCACCCGCTCTCTTGTGGCCTTCACATCTTTCATTATTATTTCCGGTATCGCATGGTGCTTCGCTCAGGGCAAGAGGTCGACAGTTCAAGACATCCTGGATTTTCTTGGGCGAGCGCGTCGCTCATTACACGGCTGGAAGAGGACGGGAGCTAGGATTGCGGTAGTATGACCTGCTGATCGGATGAAATCAAGAAACTATCTCGATTGTTTTGTTGCCATTGAAAACACGCTAGTACTGACAGGGATTGTATAGTGGTGAAGGAGGATAAAAGAAATTAAGAGAATTCAATATCTAAGAATGTCGAAAGAGGCAAGTACAAAAATCGAAGAAGCAGGTGGACCGGGGAAAATATTTAGATGGGTACACCACAAATTAAGGAAAACAAAGGCAGAACCGCCATCTGGGTTCAACATATTCAATGCAATGGAGATGCGATTGTGAGGATTCGGAGGTCGACGAAGACGTCGTCGAGCCCATCCAATACGTGTTTGCGTCTGCACGGGTCCGCCAAGAACAGGAAGAAGAGTTTTTCCGGCCTTGCTTGTCCTCCGTCCCCACACTTGCGCCTCCCGTTCCTTCCTCGATCCTTCGACTCATCCGTCTCCTCCGCGTACGCTCACCAGCACCGAAGCGATGGAACGAGAGGCGAGGAGGCCGCGGGGGCTTCGTGCGGTTTCGTGCAGGCGCGGAGCCGGCCTACGGACAAGTGAAGCACGACGTGAAATTAAATATGACCGCGTCGACGACCGACTGCATGAAGGAATCGTATACTGCGAGGAAGTGCATCGTCCTGCAATCCGCATTGTCGACGAACGGTGCGCGAGGCATTCTCGGCGCTCGCGCGTGCCTTCTGTTTCCGACTCCACCTGCCAATCCCCCTCGTCCTCGTCTCCCTATTCATCAAGCCGTCCCTTGACTAGCCTGCATCCTGCGCTCATCCCACTCTCCTCAACGGCTCGGGATCCATGCACGCAAACAAGATGCGGCGCGGGAACAGCAAGATGCCCTGCGCGAAGGCGTGGAGGCAGTTGTGAAGCGCTCCAGGCGGGGTGGATGAAAACGGCGGCATCGGCAACCGGCTGCGGGGATGAAAAGGCGATGGGTCGTGTACTACGAGGAGGGAAAACGTTATAAGAGAGCGTGTACGTGTATCTTGAGAAAAAGCACCCACTCACTGCGCTACAACTTCTCCCAATGTCGACCAGGACCACAATTCGAAGATCTACTACTATGTATCGCAGCCTATTTGGAGGACGGCGTCAGTCTACTTCTCATTCGAATACTGAGATGGATAAAGAGGGAAGGAGACGTACCATCGGTGATCCACATTCACGCGATCGCGACCGTCGTCCACGACTGCAGTGCAGGGAATTAGAAGGCGAGGATATCGAGATATGGAATTGCAAGCGGAGAACCCTCTTGAAACGGATACGCATTGGGCGGGCCAGGATTTCGGCGTGCAAGAGTGCGAGAACGGTACGTCGCGTTACGTGCACCTAGCGCGGACAAGGGAAATCAATCGAGTGGCAGCAAACGGCGGCGGCGACGCGGCGCGGATGAGCGCCGGGGGCAGAGGGGCAGATCCAAGAGCTACGGAGTTGCGAGGTCGTGATTGTGCGAGGATGCGCGCGCGGGGCGGCGTGGGGCGGGAGACGTCGTCACAGAGGCGGGTGCGAGGAGCAAACGGGTCCGTGCCCCGAGCAGTGAGCGGTGCCTTGAATAGCATCGCATCGCAGCAGGATTCCGATGGACACCTCAGCCACCCACAAAGCACATAAAGAAGATCCGGAGGGTGCCGCGGCCGGTATCGCGCTGCACCCGGATTCGGAGAAATCAAGCAGGGTGAGGCCGAGTCGGTTTGGGGCGTGGGCTCGGTGGTGACGTTTGTGGATGCGCAGAGCGACGCGACGGGTTGAGGAAAGCGCAGAGCGCGTACGAGGCGTGGATCATAAGCGTCGCACGCCCACGCGCAGGCGGCGACTGTGTGCGCGGTATACCCGCCGCGCGTCCCTCCCGATCGCGCCGCGAAGGGTGGAGTGGGAATGGGAGAAGGGACACACCGGTTATTCCGATATACAGATTCGGGAACCAATCCAGTAGCCGTTGGGCGAAGGCGGGCGAGTCGGTGAAGCAGTGGATGTGGATCTGGCGCGCGAATTGCGTCAGGAGTTCCTCCCAGCAGAGTAGACACGCGGAGACGCTCACCTTATGCTCCCCTCGGCACCTCCTCTTTCAAGATCCTCCGTGTCCTCGTCCGCCTCTCGCGTGTGAATCGTCTACGGCTTGCCCAGGCGGACCGCGTGCCTGAGTTGACGTGCAAAGACGGCTTGCTGGACGGGGCGGGGGTAGTTATCGTAGTGGTAGTCGAGGCCGATTTCGCCCCACCCGACGCAGCGCGGGTGGGACATTGCTTCCAAACTACGAGTATGCGGCGCGTTGGCATTTGGTGGGAAAGCGAGAGGAGGCAAGGGAAGGAGCGCACATATCGGCCTCGACAGCATCGTCGTAGAAGCGGGCCTCGTGCGGGTGCACGCCCATCACAAACCAATATTCGACCCCGCCCCACTTCTCCGCCCTCTCTTCATCTCTCAAGGCGGCGTCGGCAAACTCTTTCCAGATCGGCCTCACCGGCGCCTCGCACCACACATCCACCATCGCCTCCACCCCCGCGGGTGCGTAGAGCCCCTTGACGAAGTCGTACACGGTCTCGTACTGGCCGGCGGGGTACTTGGCGCGGTAGGCCTCGAAGGTGGATGCGAGGTGCGTGTGCGTGTCGACGATGGCGCGCGATGAGGATGACGAGGCGGGGTGCAGGATGTGGAAGAGCGACTCGGGCGGCGGGGCGGCTTTCTTTTTTGTTGTTTTCGCCCATCTTGGTTTTCAAGTTACTTTTCGAATTGTTTTGCGTGTGGATTCTAGTCGTGTTGTTTCCAAGGGGCTGTCACGTGTGCAATTGATGATATGATGCTGGTCGGTCGGTCCCCCCGAGGGACCCTTAGAAAATTTTTTTTGACCAATGTCCAGGAGACCTTCTGGGACATCCAAACGCTTAATTGTTCAACTTCCGAAGGTTGAAAAACTCTCAGGACACGAGCTCGACAATCCCAGCCCAAAATGGAAGGTGCCTCGGCAATTTTGACAGGTGGCTGTGATACTTGCTTCGCCTTGGTTGCCTGTTCAGCTTTGTTTGAGGCTTTCTCACTAGAATAATTGTCTGAAAGACCATTCTAAAATCCTAGGTACCACTCTCAGCTTTTTCCCACAGAGCTGTGGACTTGAAGCTTGAGAATACAGAGTTTGTTCTTCAAATGATAATAATCATTCATCACCATGTAACATGCAGTTATAGTAGATCTATCTGAACTATATTAATCTTGCATACCTTCTAAGTTGTTGGAAATGCCATGGTTAGGTGCAAATAGTGCAAAAACGCGAAAAATCAGCACGCATCAGATGGAAATTACCATATTTGGCGATTACATGATGCTGTGCGGTCGGTCGGTCCCTTCGGCCAGGCCCTTATTTCAAAATACGGCACGGTATCCTTAAATTTTTTTTTTTGTGCCCCCTTGGTTGTTTCTAGTAGTCGTGGAGGTGTAGGAAATGGCGTGCGTGCTGCAAAGTCTGAATCCGAATCCGTTCGGGCGAACGGAAGCTCTAGTTGTGAGTGGGATGGTTCTGACGCGGAGGCAAGCGCGAAGCATACATATACTTAGCAGCCAGAAATTATCATCTGACTCGGACCGACTCGCGCCGGGCCCGGCGGACGCGAAGGGGCCGCGATCACGTGCACTCGTTGCGCGACGCGTTCGCGCTGGCATATTTAGTAGCAAGTGGAGGCTGGGCCCTGTACACCCCTTGGTTTTGGCAGGTCTTTCTCAGAATATACAATGATCTCTAACCCATTAGACTTCTTGCTATAGACGACTAGCTACAAGTATCTTACAGTATACGGTAGAGCAAGTATAGAATGAAATTATGAAGGCCTCCCATGAGCAACGCCGGCAGAAAGCTTTGACAGTGGTTTCGGGTCCATGGCCAATCATGCCGAAATTTTTTTACACCGAGTAGAGCTGTAAGCCGGTGACACGCAGCAAAGACACATTCACCCCGACTCCTTTCAATCCCAATCACGGTTGCACAGATGACCCGCTCAGGGGATCAGTTTTGAACCCATATAGGCTCTCAGTGTAGCGTGCAGTGTGCTCACCCCGAAGTCAAAATGAATGAAGAGCAGCCTAATAGAATTACAAGATTGAGAGCTACAATGCTTGTATATATATATTCATGGTAGGACATGACTGTTTCCAGCTTTGTTTCTCGACGCTCGATGCTTATTTATTCATGAGTTCTATTGCATTCCCATGAAATTCTTGGCATACATTAAGACCCGGAGTTTGAAGGCCGCTACTGGATTCCCTCGCAAGCGCAAACAAAAATATGACAGCATATCCAAGTTATACATTTAACTAACTTTTCTTGTCGAGTTGACGCGACCTCACGACTCGGAGTTCCAAGTTCTTCTGGAGTGCTTTTTCGAGCTTTGATGCAGTTGCAAGTACTTTTGCGCTGCCTTTTTACTCACATATTCTGTTTCGAGTTCTGAATCCGAATGTATTTTTCCGTAGACAAAAAGGACGTTGAAATTAATCAAAATCAATTGGTCTGACACACGTGATCGCGCCGCGGAGTTCGAATTCATCTCCTTTCTTTCCCGGCACCCATATACATGATTTGGAGAGAGGCCGACAAGCGGCGTGGCACAAACAGAACTTGAACAGAAGAAGAGACATTTTACCAGGAAGATTTTTCAATCTGAATTGTCTCAACAATTTTGAACATTATTGAAGTTCATTAGATAATTCACAGTGTCGTGTCCTTGGACCTTATGGGATGTTTGTGAGCTGGTCAATTGGCGGCCCAACGCTCGCTCGGTCGACGCTGACGCGTCGACCAGCTCGCATTGGGTCGCGTTTGGGTCGCATCAAACTTTACGGTCCAGACCACCGGAATACAATGGACCGTGAGCGGGCCGGGGCCGTCCGATTTACATAAGCCAAAAGCGACACTTTTGACAATCCGCCCTTTGAATCCCTCAAATAGGCACATACAGAACAAGTTCTGTTTGTGAATGAATATACATTGGCACCCCTGGACCCGCCCCCATCGCATATTTCTGGAAGCCACAGACACATTCATAGACTACTGGCACAGTTGTCATTAGCTCCGGGCATCGCTGCAAACTCCCCCAAAAAAGGTGCCACATGATAGTGACACGGCTCAAAGATTCGATCGGTCGACGTGTGAGCTGGTCGACGCACATTGAGCCCGGCGGGATGCTGTGAGCGTAGTAATATTACTCAGATGAAGCGTTGGAAAAAGACTTGCGATAGCCGAGCATTAGATCAATGATTGTATGATTTGTGATAGCCGAGCATTTTACTTTTCGTTTTTCAGACCTGGACCGCGTACCGGGTCCAGGAACCATTCAATCGACACATTACAATGTGGATGGAAGTAAAGTGACTGCTCCTCTGCATCCAAATCGGATGTCCTGTAATTCTTGAGCATTGCCGACTCCCGAGAGACACAGGAAACTGTTCACACGAATCAGCCCAAGCCGTAGAGAATGAAAAAGGACGACGTACGTGGGCGACGACCTTGAGTTTCGTCTGCGGCAAAGGACATCACAGTTGACCGAAGTCCGAGATAAAATATGGTTTGGTTCATCATCAGACGATGCATCAGACTAAAGGACATTCTAGATCTTGAGTGAGGACGCGAAATCATCGGTCTTGATAGACTTACGGGCAACTTACGGGCGTCGATGATGATCCAGTGCGAAGCCTAGAGTGTATCATTGTTGGGAATGGGAAGGGTAATGAACATACCCACGACCCACACAACAGTCCGTCGTATCAGTGCGCTCGCAGGTGGCTCACCAGACCCATAACATATCTGGATCGGAAACCTAGAACAGGGAGCTTGAGGCTGTAGGAAAGAAACTCGAAAATCCAATGAGACCGGAAAGCAGGCAGGCAGGCACGCCGAAAATCTCAAGGCCGTCGGTCTTCCGCATGGATTTTATTTTGGACTCTGAGGGAGTCTAGTGTCTTGCGGCGTATCTTGCAGAATCATGACAGATATCTTGCGGAATCTTGTTGAGGAATGGAGGAAGTTTGATAGCACATGAGCGACTCTCGCCGCAAATTCGCCGCTGACGTCCAATGGCTCGAGTATGTACATCCCATTCACAGAGGACCCCCGTTATTCCCAGCCTCGAAGTTTTGCGCACACTTAATATTTTGTCTCTCCGTACCGGAACGAATCCTGCAGACGGTCTTCGCATCAGCAGCCCGCTCAACGAGCTAGACCAAAAATCCTCACAACTTTCGTAATGGTGCTACCATCATCCATCTTGATGTACTGAAGCTGCGGCGCCGCGCACTGGAGATGGTGCAATGTGGAAAACTCGCATTCCATGAACTTCAAAGGTCGGGGAACAGAAATAAATTACGCCGTAGCCTCATGGCCCCGACAGATATATCAGAAACCCAGAGATATGAGCGCACTACAGTTATTTTGGTCAACCGAGCATCTGAATGATTGCCACTTTGGGTCCCAGGCACCTCAAAAAATACAAACATCTCCCCACTGTCCTTCCAAATGCCTAGTCTCCTTCCCAGACGTTATCAGGGCAGTCACTGCTCGCTGCGGTCCCGAGCAGCCTTCCAAATTGGGGATGTAGAGATGTTGAGGCAGAATTGATGGGAAATATTGATCGCGCCTGACTGCCCTATAACTGGCGCCTCTGATTTCTTTGATCTCCCGGTGTCCCAACTATCCCCGAGAAGATCTGGAGCCGAGATTACTAAATGCTTGCGCCCAGGATTTATCCCGAGGGTATGATTTCACGTTAAATGAACTTATAAACTACAATATTTTGGCGGTTAAACCTCACTCAAGTTTAATGATAATAGTACAGGTCACACGACCATCATCTTCTTTGTGTTCTGACAGTTACCGAAGCAGTCAATAGGGGAAGTCAAAGTTCGCTTACGCAGTCGATTCACCAGTCGATTCTGATGCCGATTCTGGGGTCGATTCTTGACACGAGAATGGTCGATTCTCACGAATCTGACAAGAATCGATGAATCGACTCCGGAGTCGATTCTTCGATTCAGCTCGATTCTTCATGAATCGACAAAACCTCGATTATCCCACGATTCTTGGCGGAGAATCGACGATAATTGACCTCTGAATCAACGGCAGAATCGACTCATGAATCGACGTCTGGATCAGCCCCGCGAGCGAACTTTAACTTCCCCTAATGAAACGAGTCTAGTGAATATTCAAAAGTGAGTACGTACACCGAAGTCTCGCAATGTCAATCCATCACTCCCGACGAATGTTCGGCTATAGTAATGGGACACTATTCATTACCTTCGGCCCGTCTTCCTATTGAGCCGCTACCTCCCATGAGACCGGCCGGAACATATGTTAGCTCAAACATCAACTTCCTTGTGTTCTGACAGTTACTGAAGGGCGCGCGGGATGCCAAAGCTGATTCGCCCGCAGCTGGTGAATGTTCGGAAGTGCATACTGTAGCGTTTCGAACAAGTGTTCCCAATTTTGAAAAATTTCACTCACTGAGAAGGCCGGAAATTTTCCTTTCGAATTGTGGCGATTTTGGACCTATCAAAAAAATCTGGCTGTCACCGTCACCTAAGAACGCCACAGCACCCCGGGTCTTGCGATGTCAATCTGGGAAGTAACGCGGAGTGATGAAAGTGTTATCTAGACACCGGTAACTTCTCAGTTTTCCTGTGAGCAGATGAATATAAAGAGAGCCAACAGTGAGAAGTTGATATCACGCAGTCGCGGGTTTAAGCCCTCTTCCATCTACAGGGACAGTTCCTCATCAGACTCAGGCAAATGTATCCATTTCAGTCAGAATACAGCCCAAGGTTTCAGGCGTCCGCCAAACGATCACTGTATATATAAAGCCAGATGACCCTTCACCCATCATTGCACCTTCCAGAGTATATGGCATCCCAGGACACTCCAGTCGTCCCCGGGACCTTAGGTCCAGCCTATGTCGAGATATTTGGTCCAATATTTTGGGGTTTGTTGGGCATGTTTTTGCCATGGACACGATTTGACCTGCTTTGTGTTCTAATTTATAGGTTTCTGTGTTTCCTTAGGGTATGTTGTCTTGCTCACTATGCTGTGTAATCCAACCTGAGATATGAAATAGTCTCGCTGGCACCAGTGTCTCGCAAGCCTACCTTTACTTCACTCGATACAATGATAAGCTTTCGATTCGCGCCGCGGTCTGTCTGTCTATTACAGTTTGTGATATCATTGTCTTACCTTCATCTAGACCAGCGTAATGATGTGTGTACCTTGATCTTATCAACTAACGACCACCACTGATTCTTCCAGTATCCTGGACTTATTGTCCACCACGTTAATTTGTCAGGTACTCCTTCACTTAGGTTCTCTACTAATATCATTCATACCCTTTCAATTTTTCAGTCAGTGTACTACTATATTGTGAGTGCATCATACCGAGCTGGCGCCGCTTGAGGTTCAAATACCGTTTCAGCTGCCACACTTCGGCTCGCTAGGACCCCTCGGCCATGTGACAGGGTATAGATACTAACTACTAGCTAACCACGGCAAAAATTGATTTTCTCTAGCGAGATCAATGCGGACTGCCTCATATCTTCGGCTATTGCATTCATGTCAGTCTATTCTCTTCCATGCCCCTCAATTTCATTCCTAAATTTGCACATAGTTCCCAAATGTACTTCGTCTATCAGTTGATGATTGGCAAGTTGCTCCCGAAACTTTTCGGTTTCGCCAGTACCGATCCTTTAAATGTAGTCCCAGTGAAAGACAGATCCATGGTGGCTATGATTCTGAACATTCTGATTGTGAGATCACGCGCCCTCTTGATATTCTCCGGTTTTGAGTGAAATATTCAAAAGGTTGGATTTGGTGTTATTTCACTGGGCAAGTACATTCAACCGCGCCGTGATTGAATCCTCATTATGTGTGGTGGTGGTTGCACAGGAGCTGGAATTGGTATGTTTGTTGCTGTAAAAATCTTATAACTGACCAATACGTCACCTAGGATGTGGGATTGTGATGTTCGAACACCCTCAGTTCATTTTTATGAACAGAATTCGTGCTTTTTCGGCAAGTATCCCATTCCACCTACTCAAAATCTTCCTCATTTTATGTACACGTAGATCGTCGGCGGAATTCATAAAGCCTCTGGTGCTGCAGCGGATATTGTGGCCACCGTCGCTATGTTCATGTACTTGAAGTCACCCGATACGGGAATACCCCAGTTAGTCCCTCCCTAGCAACCGATGATATGTGATACAATAACGACCCATTATTTCAGAGGCTCGTCGCGCGTGCAGTCTTTCGTGTATTTCTTAGTAAATCGCGGGTTGCTCGTCGCCCTTGCGCAATTCCTGACCCTGGTCCTGCTCTTCTCAAGCACGTCCCGTCTTTACTGGTTCCTCTTTTTCCTTTTCTTTTCGGCGGGCTTGCTCATTATTATCAGGGTCGCTGTCCACATCAATACCACCAGGCTCTATGCCAACACATTCTGTAAATTTATTTAATCAAGCTCTATCCACTGCGAATCCGATGGTCTAACATTCCTTCCCGATAGTTGCTATGCTCAACGCCCGTACTCCGCTCGAATTAAAACACGGGCTGGTCGTTGACGTGAGTCGTACAAGGAACCGTGCCGTCGCCCCACCGCAGTCCCCTTTCGAAGCCGCAAAGGTAAGAAATGTCTTGACTAATCATAGCATTTATTGGTTCACATTGGCCAGTTCTCTGAATTCGGAAACGATGCCTGCGGCGGAGTAAAGATGACCGCCACCACCATTATGATGGAAGATATTTAGTGTCCAATTTGCTGCACATACCTACTGCCTCACATTCGTTTCTGATGCTCTATTTTTTTGTGGGGACGGGCACCGCCCTTGGAGCGGTAGCTTTGTCTTCGTCTGTTCCCTTCCAAATGTTTATCTCCACTGCTCCCTTGTATTATTCCTATGGCGGTCCAAATGCAGAATTCCACCACACCGGCGAAATCACGATCTCATCAGTCCCGGGGAAAGAAAACGTGGCCGATATTTTCACGAAGGCTTTACCGCGCATCGCGCATGACGTCAGCTTGGGCTGGATTGGAGGAGATGGGAGCTCGACGCCAGGGGGAGTGTTGAGGCGTGAATCTTCCTCTTTGGGACGTTGGCGTCTCACTGCCCGAAAGGGCAATTTGTTATGTTTCTATTTATCTGTCTTTGACGTCGATCGTCGTTACATGACAACACCGGGACGAGACCCTTACCTTCCAAGTTCCCATCATGATCTTATTGTTATTTGTGCTCCTTCCCAATTTGTCGTTTGCTCCGAGGTCTTGTCGACACTGTCAGTGAGTGTACGTCGACGGCTTGCGAGTCTTGTCTTTACTACGTAATAAATACTTGTAAGCTCCGACGACCCTCAGTCTCACACCGCTATCTCTGGTGTGGCTGAGGATCTCGTGCTTACTGCAACTTCCGCTTCCCATTCCTTCCTCCACCTTTCGAAACGTCTGCTCGTCCGTCTCTTCTGCGTACGGCCATCAGCACCGAAGCAATGGAGCAAGAGGCGCCGACGCCGCGAGGGCTTCGTACCGTTACGGTTTCGTGCAGACGTGCAGCCGGCGTACGGACAAGTTGTGAAGCACGACGTGAAATCAAATATGACACGTCGATGACCGACTGCATGAAGGAATTATATACTGCGAGGAAGGGAGGTGCCTCACCCTGCTATCCGCGTTGTCGACCAACAATGCGCGAGGAGCCATTCTCGGGGCTCGCGCGCCCTTTCTGTTTCCTACTCCACCTGCCAATCCTCCCTCGTCCTCGTCTCCCTATTCATCAAGCCATACCCGTCCCCTGACTAGCCTCATCCTGCGCTCATCCCACCCTCCTCAACAGCCCGGGATCCATGCACTCAAATAGAGTGTGCGGCGGGAACAGCAAGATGCCCTGCACGAAGGCAGCTGTGAAGCGCTCCGGAATGGGTGAATGAAAACGACGGCGTGGGCAACCGGCCGCAGGAGTGAAAAGGCGATGGATCGTGTACTGCGAGGAGGGAAAACGTTATTAGAGAGCGTGTATGCGTATCTTGAGAAAAAGCACCCACCCACTGCGCTACAACTTCTCCCAATGTTGACCAGGACCACGATTCGGAGATCTACTACTATCGCAGCCTATTTGGAGGACGGCGTCAGTCTACTTCCTCAATCGAATACTGAGATGGATACAGAGGGAAAGAGACGTACCACCGGTGATCCACGTCCAGGCGATCGCGATCATCGTCCAACTGCAGTGCAGGGAAGGAACTCAATCGAGTAGCAGCAAACGGCGGCGGCGGCGCGGCGCGGATAGAGTGCTGACAATGCCGGGAACAGACGGGCAGATCCAAGAGTTACGTAGTTGTGAGGTCGAACTGCTGAAGGTCGTGATCGTGCGAGGATGCGCGCGCGGGGCGGGGGACGTCGTCACAGGGGTGGGACGTGTGTGCGAGGAGCAAACGGTTCCATGCACCGGGCAGTGAGTAATGCCCTGAATAGCATCATGCGCATCATAGCAGGATTCCGACGGACGCCTCAGGCACCCACATTGCACATAAGTAGAGGCTACCGCGGTCGGTATCGCGCCGCACGCACCTGGATTCGGAGAAATCAAACAGCGGCAGTGAGGCCGAGCTGCTCTCGATTTG
Source organism: Mycena sanguinolenta (assembly GCA_014462675.1). Lineage (NCBI taxonomy): Eukaryota > Fungi > Basidiomycota > Agaricomycetes > Agaricales > Mycenaceae > Mycena > Mycena sanguinolenta. The sequence goes on along the minus strand of JACAZH010000067.1, from coordinate 25,265 downwards.
GGGGCGTGGGCTCGATGGTGACGTTTGTGGATGCGCGGAGCGATGCGACGTCTCGAGGAAAGCGCAGAATGCGTACGAGGCGTGGATCAGTGTGTCGGACGCGTCGTGGATATGCGCCTGGGATGTGCGCGTGCGCGTGCAGCTGCGGGAGAACCTGTGCCGCGGTGCGGAGGAAGGTAGGGCATGTGTGAAGAACGTGCGACGCCGCCGCACTCACGGCCGCGGCAGTGCGATTTGGCTCGCGTCGACGGACGAACGGTTACGTTCGAGCGCGTCTGCTTCGGCAGGAACAACCAGTGTAAGTTCGGGCGGGCTTCGTTTCTTTCCTGAACGTCAGTCAGCGGGACGTTCTCGAGATAAGTCACCGTAGGATCTGCCCTCGTCAACGAGATCACCGCGAGTCGTCCTTTGCCTACTCGCTCAACGATGGTTGCACGATTATCCACCGAATATCTCAAACTCGAGGCGAGCCGATAGCATCAGGGCCGGGCTTCAAGCTTCAAATGGCAAACATGAGATCGCAGTGCACGCAAGAACGGGCGAGACCACGGGCGACCTGAGGAAGAAAGAGCAAAACATTTGCGGCTCGCAATCGTTGGAAAATCAGGAGAGAAAACAAGATTGAATCCTCCAGAAAGTCAAGTCCGTTGCCGCTGCGAGTCCAAAGAGACGACACTGCAGATGAAAGTCGGGAGTAGGAGGAAGACCTTGCCGCAGCCATCAGCGGCTGCAGCGCCACCAGTTCCCTCTTTTTGACTCTCACCATCCGAATCCGCCATTGTTGGCGCGTCGAGAACGTTGTACACAACGATGGACTTGCGGAAAAGGAAAGGCATCAGCGTGCAAGAGAATCTGAACGGGACTCTGTATTACTGACGCAAAATTGCATCCAGCCGAGAGCGGCGGCAGTACATTGTAGAATGGCTACACCGGAGTCAACGTCGACGACGCGAGGTACAACAGAGAAGTGTCAGTCTGGTCTTGTTTTCGACTGGTCGTTACCGACTCTTTCAATCACCTTTCTCGGGTTCTGGACAGTCCGCCTACAAAAAATCGCGCATGTCAAAATCCTCGATGATCTCTCCCACCCTTCGTTTTATACAGTAGAGCAAGTCGCTGGGATTCGTTGTCTGGTCTCGCCACTCCCTCCCTCGCACCTCCCTCGCACATTATACCATACCTCCCGGGTATTCGTTATGAATACGAGCTACCTTCCGTACCCTCCCGTGCTGTTGAGCACCCACTGCACGATCTATTTTCCCTTATTATCGCCGCTCCGACCTTCCTGAAGGGCTCCTGCCCCCTTCCCGGTCCAGCCATTGCATGCCGACCATATATTTTCTTCCCATGTCGACAGTGGACACTCTACAGTGCATCGTCATCCAATCTAATCTCCTACTCGTTGAATACGGATCTGGGAAACCATTGAATAAAACAGTGCATGTATTCAGACATGTCCAAAAAACGAGATTTTTCACTCAAAACGAGAAAAAAAAAGCATCTGCTGTTTTCAGCGTTCGGCGAAAGCGAGAGCGAGCATCTGAAAGCGGGAAAGGAGCATCGATTCTGCGCCGCGACCTAGCCCGCAGTTTCCAGGAGCATCGGTGATATGTAGTCGATGAGATCTGCATTATTGCTCCCACCCTGCTCTCCCGACACTCAGCTCTCAGAGGCGCGCGATAAGGCGCAAACCGTGCCAACCGCCTCGCGGATGCGACCACAGTCGCAGCTCCACATGCTGCGTGCTTGGCCTTCGTTAATCGATGGCGCGCGCCGTACCCGCGGAAGAAAGTCGAAGCGTGGTGCAGGAATACCTCAGGTGTTTCTTCATGGTGAGGATACGGGGAATACGGCCGGTGCGGTCAATGCTGGCGTTGAGGCTGCTTGTCGGGGTATACGTTGGGTGTAATTTGCACGGTTCGCGACAGCCGAGGTTAGGGCGGAGGGGATCGTGAAGACCTTTGAATGGTACGGTCCATGGATGTAGCTATAGGTGGCCATAGGCAGGAGAGAAGAGTACATTCTGAGTTTCGTCTCGGATTTGAGGGATTAAGTTATGTGCCACCGCCGGCATCGTTGGGGGCCGGAGCCGCAACGGTCCTCGTGGTCAACGTCCACTCGATCTCAGCGATAAAACCTGGAGACAGTGGCTCCAAAAGCCTTTATTCAAGTACAGGAAGGAAGAAAAGTGCCCGTGAACCGGATTCCACAGGACACTCGCTCACCTAGCAGGGTCGACCGGGAGGGCGATCATGGCACCAGGCAACGCGACTGGATGTGAGTTGAACCATCATCGGCATGGCGTCTGCGCGTACGCGCCGGCCTGGCTGGTGTGTCTTCGCGAGGCGTGAGCGTCACACTTTGGACCAAAGCCTGCGGACGCCGGTTCCCAAGCGGAGCGAGGCATTCAGAACTTGTCGAGGTCGGAATCGGTAAGCCTGATGATGCAGTCCTGGCTGGATGTGAGCGCAACGTAGCAACACGTACGCCTAGCTTATGTGTCTTCGCCCTGAGCGTCGAGCTTGCCCAATCCTGAGGCGACGCGGCAGTCTCTAGATTTTGCAGTGGCAAGAACTAGCGTCGCCGTTACGGTCCGGATGAGATTCAGCTTCAAGTTGAACGAGGTGCACATTGAGTCTTGCGGATTCCTTCAAGTTGAGGGAATTCTGCGAACGTTCGAGGGGCTGTATCTCTGTGTGTCGACCCTGCGCGGCTCATTGGACGAAGTCGGCGAGCAAATCGTGAAATTAGTAGATTAGAGAAAGAAGGCTTGCTTTGACTTCGACATCAAATCGGGACAAACTGGTGCAACTTGAACGTGTTTCCAAGGGGTGACCAAGATCTGGATCTTGGCAGCCATCAAAGCCACGCGAGATGTCAAATGTGGCGGTGGCGCATCAGCGGCTCCTCGACGGCAATGCGGCAGTCAAACAGCATCCTCAGAAATTGTGCTTTTACGATACTTTCCACCAATACAATCTGTTTTCGAGGCCGGTGGACAGTTGGGGGTGATAAAATGAATACTTATGCAAGGAATACATCATGCTCAGCTGTGCTATGAGACGTTTGCGGCGGAAGGGCAGACGGATGCGCAGTATGTACAGGATCAAGTCTCCATACTGATTGCAGAGTTGACGCGTAAAACTGGTGAGGCGAACGGTGTTATACGACGCGTATGGAACGCGTATAGTACGCGTTGATGCTGAGAAGGCTGAAGCGAAGCACGTTGATGCCGTTGATCGCCGTTATTTGCATGGGCCAAACACTTTCCTTTTCTGGGGGGGTGGTGGGCGTGGGAACGTCTGCCACGATCCGGAGATCGGTCACCCCTTGCGTGTTTCTTCGAACCGTGACCGCATCCATCATCTCGGGTTCGAGTCGCAACTGAGCGCTGTACTGAGCATTTAATATTTCAATGTTGGTCGATCATAATTCAGGAAGCCTTAATACTTCGATCCACCAGGAGCTAAGTACGCCGTTTCCAAGTTTTTGTCGGGATCACTGCAAAAAAGGCCAGACTGCATGGAATTCCGAGTCGGTGCTGGGGAATGCGCTTCATAGCAACTCATCTCTGGCATCTCATCCCCACATAATCTGGGCAGACTACCGTTTGTTTCAAATATCCCACGTTTGCTTTCACCAAAAATCTCAGTCATTCGCACATCGAAGCCGCTCGGACATCGATCCAAACCAGAGTGACGCAGAAATGCAATCCCAGTCTATTTCTGTTTCTTCGACGACTGCGGTTCCTACTTGTCACTTAACCATCGCCGTCAGTTGCGTGCAGTAGTGCACACCGCAATACTTAAACAGCTGTGCTGAAGTTCTCACGCCGTTCCAAGGCTGCTTCTCTCAGCTTATCTCTCTCTCCGCCATGCCTCTCGTTACCTCTTCCTCTGAGTTTCAGATCAATGGCGGGAATTTCTACGATGTTGCTGGGGACATGAACATCCACGGCACGCAGTCTGCGATTGGGCTGGGTAGCGATCTGTCGGCTGTCCTAGAATCGGGGTTGACTGCTTCGACTCGTCGGTTGGTAGGGCCGCAGAGGAATGGGCGGCAGATTGAGGCTGCGAGGATGGTGCCTTACGGTATGCCGCATCGTGACTAGATCATTAGCATGGCTGTTGACGATCACAGGTCTGCCTCGCAGGCTATCGCCTCAAGATCAATCCTATGAATCTTGTACTCAGTTGCCACCCTCAGCGACGATACCATCACTTCCAGGCCCACCCCGAATCCATCCTGAGCGGAGAGTCATCGACTATCTCTCGAGTCACCATCAAGACCATGGTCGTTCGCCGCAATGTGATCAGAATCAGTTGGACCCTCTGCCAATCCCTCCGGGGCGCAGAGCGACCCAATTTTCCTCGACCCACGATCAAGACGGGCGTCCGCCGCGAGGAGATATTTCTGAGTCCTCGTATCCAGCTCGGGATCATCGAACGCATATCAGTATCGGCAGAAATGTGAATCAAATTCAACACAACGGCGAAGGAGGTAAGCGTTAAATCTCTGGTTGTCGGCCATAATTAATAGAAGTTCTCAGGTTTTCATGTCCTGCATCGCGCTGCCGCCGCCGATGCATTCCACGATTCAGCAGAAAGGTTTCCACAGCCGAGATGTCACCCGGAGACTCGAACCAAAATGCTCGAGGATCTGTGCATGTGGTCTTCCGATACTGATTCTGATCGTACTGTCTGCTGGCTGCACGGACCAGCCGGTGCAGGCAAATCAGCGATAGCGCAGTCGTTCTGTACGAAGCTTGAGGTACAGAATCGCCTCGCCGCGAGCTTCTTCTTCAAACGAGGACATCCATCCCGCGGGAATGGGAATAAGCTGTTCACCACCGTGGCGTCTCAACTGGCTCTTTGTCGACCAGAACTGAAAGCAGTCATTTCTCGAATTGTGGAAGACGACCCTTCCATTATCTTTCGGTGCAACTTCAGAAGCTGATAATCGAACCGTGCCGACAAATCTTTATTGGCTGCATTCTTGTTATTGTCATTGATGGGCTGGATGAATGTGAGGGTAAAGAAATTCAGCATGAGATACTACACACGATCGGCACTGCTGTTCGCCAAGGACCACTTCCTCTTCGATTCTTCGTCGCCAGTAGGCCCGAGCCTCACATCCGTGAGGTCTTCACGGGTGCGCTACAGGAGGTTCATTTCGGCGTCAACATCAAACAGTCCTTTGTTAATGTTGAGAAATACCTTCTCGATGAATTTGCGCGAATTCACCGAGAACACCACGAAACCATGGCCGCAATTCCTTTTCCTTGGCCACCCCCCCAGGTTGTTGACAGTCTTGTCCAGAAATCATCTGGATATTTCATCTATGCATCCACGGTCATCAACTTTATCGATGATAAGGACTTTCGTCCCACAGAGCGGCTCAAAGTGATCGTGGGCCTCAGAGAGGCTGACGATGAATCGCCTTTTGCTGCACTTGACCTGCTGTATACACAAATCCTTTCCCGAATTCCTGCTCGCCAACAGCTTCTCCGAATTTTGACTGTCCTTACAGCCAAACTCAATTTGTCGATTGGCTACATTGAACATCTTCTTGGGCTGGAGCCGGGCGATGTTCGCTTAACACTACGTGGATTGCATTCTTTGGTCCGCGCAGCAAAACCCACGCCCACGATTATGGGAGATGGGGGCATCTGTGATGATTGGTCCTTCAAATCCGAGTCGCAGATATACGCTCATCATGCATCATTCTATGACTTTCTCCAAGATCCTCGACGAGCCGGGATTTTCTACCCTCAATGTAATTCATGCAAGACAGATTTGTCGCGCTGTATTCTCAACGCATTTTCATGTCAAAGTATACTTACCAAGAGCAACGATTATTTGGTCTGGTAATACCTGCTCGAACTTTCAGACCACTTACTGACTTGGTATTTTCCAGGCATCTCGACACGGACACTGCATTGAAGTGCATAATTTCCTCGAAACCATCACCGGACCTTATATCACTTCTTCGCTCTTTCAATCCAGCTTGGTTGTTTCGTAAGGATCCTTGGCGTAAAAATATCCATAGCGTGCTGAAATGGTTGAAAGTAAGTTCGGCAGCTCATTCATGACCGTTTTTCTTAGGTCTGGCTGCAGAAAAGCCAGCCGCTCCCTGAAGATCTAATACAAGTCTGGCAAGGATACAGGTTTATGCATTACTTTGAAAGCATGGCAGCACGCAAGCCAATTCAACTTGTTACTCAGGAAGGTTGGAACCGCTTATCTCAAGTCTTGTCGCAGGCGTCTCCATTGCTGCTCAGGATTCTGCGAGCAGGGACAGTACTCAAATTTCCTCAGTTCCAGGCAGGAGCTTTGTCCATGCTGTTCCAAATCCACCTCTTGTTGGATATTTCGTGGAATGAGCTGAGAATGGCAATTTGTTCCTTACGCTTGGCATTCAGGGATGAAATAGCAAATCTGTTCATTGTCCCAAAAGAATCCGCTACAATTGCAGCAAACTTTAGCCCACTCATATTGGACCTCGCTCGCGGGGCTCTGCGTGTTGCACAGAAAGTGCTTTGTGATGAAGTGCCCTGGATGCCCAGGCGGATACTGTGAGTGTTTCTTCGTATGCGGTATGCAAGTCATCTGCAACTTCAGCACTCCAGGCTGCATATTCATTGGAGCTGGTATCTGCAATACTGTCCACCATCGCTGCAGCTGTTGCAGGATGTTCTACCTTTGGTGACTTCTCGCTCTGATTTCACGGCCTACGATCGCCACATAATTGTACAGTGGTTCAAGGTGAGAATCCGAACTAGATTTGAATTGGACAATTTTATTGATCCACATGACCCGCCCCTTCATTGCTTTCAGACGTTCCCTAACCCTAAACCAGCGGAATTAATTTGTGGTTTTGAGCATTTGGAGCTCCAGATTCGAACTTCAAATGAGTAGCGGGCCAAGAGCTTCCATTTTCAAATGTCTAACACAGGATTTAAAGTGGCGAAGTTTTTCGGTGTGAGCCGTGCCAATATTCTTTTGTTCACATTGAAGTTGCGATGGGAATGTTCTACTAATTGTTCACCGTCGATATATATGGAGTGTCCAGTGTGACTGTGTGAGTGGTGAATGAGGCAGTACCCCTTCAACTGCGAGCCCGAGCACACGTCGAGGTCGGAGCCGGTCTCCGAGGCTGCCAGGGAAACCCTGCCGGCTGGATCTGCCGCTGTCCGCCGCCATCTGCGGGTCGTACCCGACCGAGCTCTACAGATGATGAACTGTACTCTCGGATCGACAGCCCGCCTACACGCCGTATACGACCCGCGCATTCGCGCGCGTGACGCGCATGACGCGGGAGGCGTTCCACTTGCTCGCCTCTCCCGCCTCCCCGTTCGTCCCTTCCTCTACCTCCTTCTTTGCTACCCCTCCGTCCTCTCCCTGTGTCGTGGCGGCTCCCGGAACAGCTGCCGCCCCATCCTCTACTGGCGAAAGGAGGGACGCCACAAACTCCGCCGTCCAGGGCACCATCCCCGAGTGGCACAGCGAGAGCTTCTTGCCCTTGCCCTCCCCATCTATAAACTCTTGCGAGGTGTAGATGGGCGCGGGGACCATGTACGGCGCGTCTGTTTCGAGGAGGATGCGCAGGCGGGCGTCTTCCTCGCTGGCAGTGGCGCTTGCATTTGAACAAGATGTAAACATATTGCGCACGGCGGTGGATGTGTCAGTGTTGGATGTGTATGTTATTACCCCTGTCGCGGCGCTCGTTAGCATACCCACGATGGAATAAGAGCAGAGGAAAGGGGCAGAGAAACGACGAGGACGCGCGCGGAGCGTAGGGCGCAAGGCAAGGGTAAGGGCAGGATGTGCCGCTCCGGGTACGAGCGCTCGTGCGAATGGGCGTCGCGCAAGGGCAGCCGCGCGCCGCACCACCCGCAGCAGCAGGCGAGTGTGGGCGCCGCACCTCGTCGAGCAGTGGACGGGCGTCGATGCCAGATCGGCGCGCGCTGGTTTCGATGCTGCGTAGCGCCCGGGAACGGAACGGAGAGGAGACAGAAAAGAGGAAAGACGCACCTGTGATCTCGATATACAAATTCGGGAACCAGTCCAGCAACCTTTGCGCAAAGGCGGGCGAGTCGGTGAAGCAGTGAATATGAATCCTATGTTCCTTCGGCACCTCCTCTTTCAAAATCCGCTCCGTATCCTCATCCGCCTCCCTCGTATGAATTGTCAGCGGCTCGCCCAGCCTTACCACATGCTTTAGCTGGCGTGCAAAGACGACTTGTTGGACGAGGCGGGGGGAGGTTGTCGTAGTGGTAGTCGAGCCCGATTTCGCCCCACCCGACGCAGCGCGGGTGTGTCATTGCTTCTAGACTAGTACGAGTACGCGTGTATTAGCAAAAGTAGGGGATGAGCAACTTGAAGAGGAGGAGGGGAGACGCACATATCCGCCTCGACAGCGTCGTCGTACAAGCGGGCCTCGTGCGGGTGCACCCCCACAACGAACCAGTATTCCACCCCGCCCCATCTCGCAGCTCTCTCCTCATCCCTCAACGCAGCATCGGCAAACTCCTTCCAGATCGGCCGCACCGGTGCCTCGCACCACACGTCCACCATCGCCTCCACGCCGGCGGACGCATACAGCCCTTTGACAAAGTCCTACACGGTCTCGTACCGGCTGGCGGGGTACTTAGCGCGGTAGGCCTTGAAGGTGTGGAATCGGCAAGGAATCGGACGCGAAAGGTCGCGATCACGTGGACTCGTTGCGCGACGCGTGTTGCACCCAAGCCCAGGTTTGGGGTCAACTGATTGGATCCTCTCAATTTTACCACATTTATTCTGTGATGATGAATTGTCGTTGAATGATTGTGCCCCTTTTGCTTCTACTCACTAATTGCTCTCCGAGTGTTCGACGTGTGGCGTGAATAATGGCTCACCCAACTCTGGAACTATATTCAGGCCCCAATCCAGCCGAAAGTAGTGTATCGACAGAATTCATGTATAGACAGTCACCGGTCTAAACCAACCAACCAACGACGAGAGTTGAGGTTCAGCTTCAAGCGCCTGCCGAACTGGAGTTCTGAAGCATGTCAGTATTGAGAGCTGTGGAATATGTCATAGGCTTACCATAGGGAAAATCCCAGGAACGGAAATACAGCCACAATAGATATATGTGAAAATCTAACATGTCAGCGCCAGTCCAACCTGAGAAAAGCCCAAAACATACCATGTACGTTCGATGGTCATATTCCCGCGAGCCCCCCGACACCACGCGATACGCGACGTAGAACATCGACACCGCCAACCCGAAGCCACAATACCCAACCAAAAAATCGGACACCCAGCAAACGAACGGCGCGGCGCAGATGATCACTGCCATGACCCAGCGGAAACTGTCCCCGAGGACAATGGGCAGTGTCTGCCGTCCAGCAATACGGTCTCCCTCCACGTCGCGCAGGTCCTGCAAGTTCATGACAATACCCAGCATACAACTCAGCATGCCCGCCCAGCGTGTTTCGCGTAAAGTAATCGGCGCAACGAGCCCCCATGCCGCCTGCAGTTGGCAGAAGGAGCCCACAGACAGGAAGATCAGGTTTTTCGTGAACCAATGCTTGTCGCCGCCATAGAAATTCACGTGAATATTGATAAGCACCCACGGGATTGTCCACGGGAGGACACCCCATGTCGCGCTGATAGCGAGATGGAAGAGGGTGATGGCGTACCAGCGAATATACGCGCCCCGGACCGTGACGAGGCCGGAAGGCAATGGGCGGTCGGGCTTGTTGATACGGTCCTCGTCCACGCCAGTGATTTGGTTCGCGAGGTTGAAGGCGTAGACGAAGAGCGCGAAATATGCCAGAGAGTGCGCAATGGACTCAACCACGAGCCTTGTCGAGGCCGAGTCTAGGGAGCGAAGAGCGGAGATGGTGGGTATCGTCCCGGGGATAATGGTCATCGACCAGTCCCGCCAGCTGAACGCCCAGAATAGGCGTATCTCGTAGCCAACCGCATCTGAAACCAACGCAAGAGTGCGGCAGCGGTATTCCATCATTGCCCTATTCATCAGTGCATACGGTGGATTATCGAGGCGTTTGCAACGAATCGTGCGATTAATATAGTATATAATTACATGCTGAACTTTGGTTAATTCGGGTTCAATGTTGTCAAATTGATGGATGATACCGTGTCTTCCTTGAGCCAATTTGCGATAGCGTACTATGTGCATGGTTCGATTCTTCGTTCCAGCACGCGTTTGTTTGCATGTCGAACGTGAATAAGGAATTCAGTTGCTTGTTAAACCTTGGTCAAACCCATTTAGAGCTCGCAATCGTATCCGTACTCCATACATACCGCATGCGAGTCGAAGCGCTGGACGGAAATACGGTGGGGTGCGGTCTATCTGCACCGAGAGGGATTCAATCAGAGACGGGAGCTGGTAAGTATCGAGCCTTGGCGGGGAGGGAGTAAAGGGCAGATTAGCCTACCAGCGTACGCGCGTGTGCGTGTGTGCGCGCATGCGCATGTGCCGTCCGGATCCATGAATGTAGCGTAGGCGAGTCGGAGTATGAGGAGAGCCGTACGCCAAGCCACCCGCTAGCAACCTCTACGCACGTTCCGCCATCCGGAAACCCCTGGTCGGTCGAACGGTTAGTCCATTTCGTTCGACGTCCGCTCTCGGTCCCACTCTCACGATCAGTCCACTGGAGGTAGTATCTCCCCAAACTTTTGCACCATGACGCAGAAAAAGTGCCAGTCCCAGTGCCTTTGGTGGACCAGCGGACGCGTACAATTGCAGCGCTTCTGCCTCTGAAGCTGAGCCAAACGAGCTTCGCCTGAAGCATTCAGAACTTGTCGAGGTGGGCTTGAACTCGGACTCGGACGAGAATTGTGGCACGAGGCAAGCCCGATGATCAGAATCATGCCTGGATGTGGACTGGCGCGACTTGACCTCTAGGCTTGGCTCGTGCGTCTCGTGTGCCTTTGCCCGTGCGCCGAGCTGGCCTTTGCCCGAGAGTCGAACTTGTCTTGCCCGTGACGTGGCCGGGGCAATGGATAGCGTGCGGTGGATAGCGTACGATCAATCTGCACCAAGGGACTAGACGGGAACCGGTAGTGACTATGGCAATTGGCAGGAGCGGAGCGAGGAGCAAGGGCAGGTGGGTGGTACTGTCCATGGATGTAGGTGGCTATAGGCAGGAGAGGAGAGTATATTCCGAGTTTCGCCTCAAATTTGGGGAGTGCCGGAGCCGCCACGGTCCTCGAGGTCGACATCCACTCTCGATCTCAGCGGAAAACCGAGTGGCTCCTGAAGCCTTTATTCAAGTACAGGAAGGAAAAAAAGTGCCCGTGAACCGGAGTCCACAAGACACTTGCCCAGCCTAGCGGGGCCGACTGGGAGAGCGATCATGGCACCAGGCAAAGCGGCTGGATGCGAGCTCGAGTTAAACCGAGCGTTAACGTGCCCTTTGCGCTTACGCGGGTGTGTGTCTTCGCGTCGAGCGAATGTGACACTTCTGAGTTCCTCTTGTAGGCCTAGGCTCTGGTAGGCGATGCGGTCGCGGGACCAGCGCCGGATGAAGCTAAGCATGAGACTCAGCCTGAGGCCCTGCTGAACGAGTAGACCGGTGACCGTCTGTCGTATCGAAACTATGTGGTGAGGTTGTGTCCATCGACACAACCTCACCATATAGTTTCGATAGAACAGAGCCTACTGAACGAGATGTACATTCAGTCTTGTGGATTGGTACTTGAGGGATTCTGTGAACGTTCCGCTGCTATGTCCCTATGTATTGACCCTAGACCTCGTTGCACAGAAGCTGGAGAGCAGATCATGAAGTCGGTGGGGAGAAAGAAGGGCGTTGTCGTCAAATCGGGACAAACTCGTGCAACTTGAACATGTTTCTCTCAACACTCATCAACTCGCGAGCCGGAGCTGAGTGCTGAGCATTCAATATTCAATGTTGGACAGTGGATTCGTAATTCAGGATGCCTCAATACCGCAATCCGCCAGGAGCTCTGCCGTTTCCAAGGTTCTGTCGGGATCACTGCAAAAACTTGAAGGTTATCGGACAGAGCCGGGCTGTATAGAATTCCGAGTCGGTGCTAAGGAATGCGCTTCATATCAACTCATCTCTGGCACCTCATTACCACATAATCTGGGCAGCCTACCGTTTGTTTTAAACCTATCCCTGGGCTTATCGCACGTTTGCTTCCACCAAAAATCTTGCTCATTCGCACTTTGAAGCCGCTCGGACCTCGCTCCAAACCAGAGTTACGCAGAAATGCAATCTCAGTTTCTTTATGTTCCTTCGACGGCTGCAGTTCTTACTTGTTAATATCACTCGTCAACCTCACTGCAGTGTACACCGCAATATACAGCTGTGCTGAAGTTCTCACGCCGTTCTAAGTCTACTTATAGCTTTATCTCTCTCTCCGTTATGCCTCTCGTTACCTCCTCCTCTGGGTTCCAGATCAATGGCGGGAATTTCTATGATGTTGCTGGGGACATGAACATCCACGGCACGCAGTCCGCGATTGGGCTGGGTAGCGATCCGTTGACTGTCCTAGAATCGGGGTTGACTGCTTCGACTCGTCTGTTGATAGGACCACAAAGGAATGGGCGGCAGATTGAGGCTGCGAGGATGATGCCTTACGGTAGGCCGCAGACTATACATCACCGTGATAACTATCTAACATGCTCTTGACGATCGCAGGTTTGCCTCGCAGGCCATCGCTTCAAGACCGATCCTATGGATCTTGTATTCAGTTGCCACCCTCAGCGACGATACCATCGCTTCTAGGCCCACCCCGAATCCAGCCTGAGCGGAGAGTCATCGAATATCCCTCGATTCGCCATCAATACCATGGTCGACCGTCGCAGAGCGATCGGAATCGGTTGGACCCTCCGCCAGTCCAATTTTCTTCAACTCGCGATCAAGACGGGCGTCCGCCGCAAGAAGGTGTTTCCGAGTTCTCGTATCCAGCTCGGGACCATCGAACGCATATCAATATCGGCGGAAATGTGAATCAGATTCAACACCACGGCGAAGGAGGTTAGCATCAAACCTCTGGTCCTCGGCTATAATTAATGGAAGTCTTCAGGCGTTTATTTCCTGCATCGTGCTGCTGCCGTGGATGCATTCCATGACTCGGCAGAAAGGTTCCCACAGCCGAGGTGTCATCCAGAGACTCGAACAGAGATGCTCGCGGATCTGTGCAAGTGGTCGTCCGACACCGATTCCGATCGCGCTGTTTATTGGCTGCACGGACCAGCCGGTGCTGGCAAATCAGCGATGGCGCAGTCGTTCTGTGCGAAACTTGAGGCACAGAATCGCCTCGCGGCAAGCTTTTTCTTCAAACGAGGCCACCCATCTCGTGGGAATGGGAACAGGCTGTTCACTACGGTGGCGTCTCAGCTGGCTCTTTGTCAACCAGAATTGAAAACAACCATCTCTCGAATCGTGGAGGATGACCCTTCCGTTATCCATCGAGCTCTTTCGGTGCAGCTGCAGAAGCTGATAATTGAACCGTGCCGGCAGACCTTTGTTGGTCGCATTCTTGTTATTGTCATCGATGGGCTGGATGAATGCGAGGGTAAAGAAATTCAGCGCGAGATACTGCGTTCCATCGGGACTGCCGTTCGCCAAGGACCCCTTCCTCTTCGATTTTTTGTCGCCAGTAGGCCCGAGCCTCACATCCGTGAGGTCTTTCCGAATGCCTTTCACGGCGTTTATAGCGCTATGAACATCAACCAATCTTTCGACGACGTTCGAAAGTATCTTCTTGATGAGTTTGCGAGAATTCACCGAGAACACCATGAAACCATGGCCGCAATTCCTTTCCCCTGGCCAGCCCCCCAGGTTGTTGACGGTCTCGTCTCGAAATCCTCTGGATATTTCATCTACGTATCCACAGTCATCAAATTCATCGACGATAAAGACTTTCGTCCCACGGAGCGTCTCAAAGCGATCATGGGCACCAACGAGGCCGATGACGACTCGCCTTTTGCTGCACTTGATCTGCTGTACACACAAATCCTTTCCCAAATTCCTGCTCGCCAGCAACTTCTCCGAATTTTGACTGTGCTTACAGCTAAATTAGATTTGTCGATTGGCCACATTGAACAGCTTCTCGGGCTGGAGCCGGGTGATGTTCGATTAATACTCCGTGGAATGCAGTCTTTAGTCGGCGCAGCAGATCCTTTTCCGGATGATATCGTGCTCCGGAACCCTTTGGGCAATCCTGATGATTGGTCCTCTGGATCGCGGATATACGTCCATCATGCATCATTCTATGACTTTCTTCAAGATCCACGACGAGCTGGAATTTTCCACACTGATTGTGATTCATGCAAGACGGACTTGTCACGCTGTATTCTTCAAACATTGTCGGATGAAAGTACAACTACCAAGGCAGCTCATTTGGTCTGGTAATACTCACTCAAAAGCTTCCAAACCACTTACTGACTTGGTATTTTCAAGGTATCTCGACACAGACACTGCAATGAAGCACATGATTTCCTCGAAACCATCGTCGGGCCTCATATCGCTTCTTCGCTCTTTCAATCCAGTTTGGTTGTTTCGCCACCATTCTTGTCGTGAAATTATTGATAGTGTACTGAATTGGCTGAAGGTAAATTCGACAGCTCATTTATAACCGCATTTCTCAGGTCTGGCTGCAGAAAAGCCAGCCGTTCCCTGAGGATTTGATACAAGTCTGGCGAGAATACAGATTTATGCAATACTTTGCAAGCGTGGCAGCATGCATTGCACCAACTCAAGTTAACCAGGTTGATCAAAATCGTTCATACCAAGTCTTGTCGCAAGCCTCTCCATTGCTGCTCAGGATTCTGCAAGCAGGGACATCGATTAATCCCTACATGCCCCTACTATTTCAAATCCACTTCTTCTTGGATATTTCGTGGAATGAGCTGAGAACGGCAATCTGTTCCTTACGCTCATTCATGGATAGTGAAATAGTGATTCTGTTCATTGTTGCAAAAAAATCCGCTACAATTGCAGCAAACTTTAACTCACTCGTGTTGGACTTCACTCGCGGGGCTCTGCGTTTCGTGCAGAAGGTTCTTCGTGCGGAATTCCCCCGCTGGATCATGTGAGTGTTTGTATGCGGTATGCAAGTCAGATCTGCAACTTCAGCACAGGATATATACCAACTGGAGCTGGTACCTGCAACGCTGTCCGCCGTCGCTGCAGTTGTTGGAGGATGTACAACTTTTGGCTATTCTCCACCCTGATTTCAAGGCCTCCGATTACCAAACGATTATACGGTGGCTCAAGGTGAGAATCCAAACGAGATTTGAATTGGACAATTTCATTGATCCATATAACCCACCCTTCACTGCCTTCAGACGTTTCCTGACCCTCGACCAGTGGACTTGATTCGCGATTTTGAGCGTCTGCGTGGGCGGCCGCCCTACTAAATAAAACTGGTCGAAATGACACAAAAAATCTTGAAAAGACACTGGCTCCAGGAAAAAGTTGAAGTGACATGGTCACCAAAGAAAGTTGGAATGAAACCACAACAAAATTAGTATAGACGAGTATACGTTGGTAGAACGAAAATGCGATTGAGAGGACGAGTATGAGAACACACCGCTGCGACTATGAGCTTCAAGTTTATGGATAGGCAGCCGCAACTATTGAAGAGCGGGGAAATAGGTCACTGGACTTGCGTGGCTCTGGCTTCCTGCGCGACCGATTAGCATGGATATGTGCAGGAAAATGCAATATATAAAGAAAAAGCTCAAGAGTCGAGACACGCACCCTAAAGTAAACGACATTCCTTCTGAACCTACGCAGCGTCCTTGGAGTTTAACCTTCCTCCCCTTTTCACTCGTGTATAATATGCCCGCAGTTCCATGTCCTTTCGACTCGGATTAGATTAGATTTTGAATTTCGCAGCTTGGATAGCCATGCGGGCGTGGTGCACTGCATACCGCACGTACCACCATCAGATCGCTTCAATTTCAAGAGAGAGGGAGGAAAGCCGGCTGCTGAACGCACCCTTCAAAATACAATCCATGCATAGAATAGCTGGTCCCAGTGCTAATTTCGAAATATCGAATGATTCGATTCCACTAGTGCTATGTAGGTAGGGCCAGCATGTAAGCACGCCTCCAGCCGCGTGGGTTCGCCGTTCGCCGCTCACAGTGTGAGCGGAGAATGGCAAGCGGCGAATGGAGTATCACTGGAGTAGTACCCGAGTCCCAGCGCACGTCGAGGTCAGAGCAGGTCTCCAGCGAAAACCATGACCATGCCTGCTGAGATCCGCCGTCGTCCGCCGCCACCCGCGATAATCTGCTGGTCGTATGTACCCCAACCTGAGCTCTACAGATGGTGGACTGTACTCTCGAGCTCCCGACGCTACCTCGCGACGAGAAGACGCGCCGACTCAAACCCCATAAACGACCCGCGCATTCGCCCGCGCGACGCGCATCACCCTCGCCGCATCCCACCCTCCTCTGGCCTCCTTCTCTGCTCCCCCTCCGTTCTCTCCCTGCGTCGTGGCGGCCGCCTTCGACGGCGCCTCCGCCCCCTCCTGCAACGTCGCCGCCTCCGAGCCGGATGCCGACGCAGACGCAGATGAGGGAGAAGGCGTCAACAACCCCGCTACGAACTCCGCCGTCCACGGAACCATCCCCGAGTGGCACAGCGGGAGCTTCTTCCCCTTGCCTTCGCCGTCAACAAAAGGCGCAGAGGTGTAGATCGGCGCGGGGACCATGTAGGGTGCGTCGGTTTCGAGGAGGATGCGGAGCTTTTTGTCTTCATCCTCGCTGGCGCCGTTTGTGGCTGTACTTGTAGATGTGGAGGGTGAAGGCAGGGATGGGAACATATTGCGCACGGCGGTGGACGTATCGGTGTTTGAGGTGTATGTTATTACGCCTGTCGCGTGGCTCGTTAGCATTCACGCCATAATAACATAATAAGAACAGAATGAGGCAACGGAAGGGGGAAGAAGGGAAGGGAAACGACGAGGACGTGCTCGCCCTGTGGGGGTAAGCGCGGTGGATCCGGCATCGTCAAGCGGATCAGCGCGTGCCGGTGTCGACGCTACGCGAAGTCGGGACGCGCTGAGAGCGGCGCGCGTCGAGGAACGGAGGCGAGGCGAAGAGAAAAGACCGAGTAGAGAGAAGGAGCAGAGAGAGGTAGGCAGGCATGGGGACGAAACGCACCGGTTATGCCGATGTATAGGTTTGGGAACCAGTCGAGCAACCGTTGGGCGAAAGCGGGCGAGTCGGTGAAGCAGTGGATGTGGATCTGGCGCGCGAATTCCGTCAGGAATTCCTCTCAGCAGAGTAGACACGCGGAGACGCTCACCCTGTGTTCTCGCGGCACCTCCTCTTTCAATATCCGCTCCGTATCCTCATCCGCCTCCCTCGTATGAATCGTCAGCGGCTTGCCCAGCCTTACCGCATGCTTCAGCTGGCGCGCAAAGACGGCCTGCTGGACGGGGCGGGGAGAGTTGTCGTAGTGGTAGTCGAGCCCAATTTCGCCCCACCCGACGCAGCGCGGGTGCGTCATTGCTTCCAAACTGCGTGTGCATTCGGCGCGTTAGCACTTGGTGGGAAAGCGAGAGAAGGAGAAGAACGCACATATCAGCCTCAACCGCGTCGTCGTATAACCGGGCCTCGTGCGGGTGCACGCCCATCACAAACCAGTACTCCACCCCGCCCCATTTCTCCGCCCTCTGTTCATTCGCAAGCGCCGCATCCGCGAATTCTTTCCAGATCGGCCTCACCGGCGCCTCACACCACACATCCACCATCGCCTCCACCCCCGCCGGCGCGTACAGCCCTTTGACGAAGTCGTATACTGTGGTATATTGGCCGGAGGGGTACTTGTGTCGGTAGGCCTCGAAGGTGGATGCGAGGTGCGTGTGCGTGTCGACGATGGCGCGCGATGATGAGGACGAGGATGGGTGCACGATGTGGAACAGCGACTCGGGCGGCGGGGCGGCTTTCTTTTTGTTGTTTTTGCCCATCTTCAAGTTGGTTTTCGAGTTGGTGTGAGCGCGGGGTTTCGTGTGCGTGTAAGCTTTATCGGGCGTGTCGTTTCTAGTAGTCGTGTAGGAGGCGGCGTGTGTGCTACAGGCTCTGAATCCGAATGCGTTCAAGCGGGCAGATCTAGAAGCGACGACGAGCGGGTGTGCGTTTCTGAAGCAGGCGCGAAGCATGCATATATACGAGCCGGAAATTCTTATCTGACTCGGACCGACTCGCGCCGATCGGGCGCGAAGGGATCGCGATCACGTGCTCTGAGCCAACACGATGAGGTCTCTTCAATCTTGCCTTTTTTAGGTCCCAGACACGCGTCGAGACGGCCATAAGCTTATTTCTTGCTTCGGCAGGCGATTTTCTAAGTTGCTCAGACATTTTGAGTCCAAAGTAGGAAAAACATTGAAGTCAAGCAGCATTTAAGCTCTGTGCTTGTCTGAGACCGGCTCAAGACCGGCTCAGACACCGGAAAATGGTAATCATGTTGAATTCAAGACCTTTGCCGATATTCGGGCCAGCTCCCCCGGTTCCACCCTCCCAATCGTTGCTCGAGATTCAGCGATCCGTTTTTATTCAATTGCACTTCTGCGCTAAAGCAAAAATACATAGCCAGGGACCTGACTGCTCTTGAAAGCTCATTAAAGTTCAATCTCCAGGATCGGTTCTCACCTGAGAAGTGGGGTTCAGTGGAAAAACATTTTCTGAAGCTGACAAGATGTCTGCGGCTGGTTGAATCCACCTTTGATGGGTTTGCCAAATTTGGAACCTAGTAGTTGAATTTCTTGATTTCAGGGTTTTATCACACTCACGTCAGAGTCGGGACATCTGAAAGGGTCGTTACTCAGTCTGGATGGACTAAAATAATCGAGGAAACAATTTAAAAAGCTGTACTTCCCTTTAGGAAAAGCGGACCAAAATGGCTTCGGAGAATGGTGTGGATCACTCAGCAATGCTCTAGAGCAGCCATCAACGGAGATCTGAGACCATGAATAATATTTTTAGCACTGTATTAGGCTTGGCATTAGTTTAAAAAAGCAGCATGTATCATATGTAGATCAGTGAATATCACCCTGCCTTGCTGGCACCCTAGACCTCCCAGGACTGGGTATCTGATGTCTAGTTGACTCTGGGCTTACTATGGTTGACTGAGGCTTCACTCCCTGTGCTTCAACTCAAGTGCTAAGTTTCTTGCTGGAGCCAAGTCATGATCAACCAGTATAAGCTCAGAATCAAATAGACTGTCAGGTAACCGATCCCAAGAGGTCTAAAGTGCCAACAGAGTGGGGTGTTATTCACTCATGTCCAAGGACCACTTTGAAAAAGGTGAGCACATCATTTTACTGGGGGGCATATGATAGTAATGGGGATTGAAGATCCAACCAGCCATCTCATGCCAGAAGAGCTCAAAACTCTTTGCATGACATAACTGCGAAGTGAAGATGTACACATCAAGGAGCTTTGCACAATCCAAGCTCCTTCCTTCGAGAAATATTGAATGTGCATTCCTAGCTCCATGCTTGCCTTACTGGAATTATGATGCTTCGAACACACTGCTTCACATTGCTGCTGGTGTATCTGTAGTACCTATAATATCCTCGGATCATCCAACACAGTCCTGTCTAAATTGCTCAGTCAAATTGTCAACATTTAACAAGAAATCCTGATTCCACAGTCTAGGCTGGCCAAGCGACTAAATGAATGGAAATAAACTGGGTTTGCATTTCTCCACAATAACTGACTACCGGGAGTGAAAACTTGAGACGTGCCGGCATGAATGGTTAAGAGCTCAAGTACTTTGGTCGATCCAAGAATCAAGATTGTGCCATTGAGCTCGGCCCGAACAGCAGCTAAGTGATCCAATTTGACGTCAAGTCTCAGAAGAATAAGTGATCCACCGACAAGCAGCATTATTCTACCAGGTCAGCGCTCAGCTAAGAGATTGTGGTTGAGAGAAATATTTGAAGTTTGTCGGGATTTGGTGTCACCTGAGTCCGAGCTCCCGGCAATCAGTTTGATGTGCTGTGCTCCCCTCAAGAGCGAACTCCTCCAGCGCGCTCATGGCCGGCTTTTCTGTTTGAATTCGCCGACTCAAATTAGACTCGCACAAAAACGCCGTACCAATTTCGCCAGCGTTGTCGATCCTTCCACTAGCAATGCGACTCTTTCTTTGCTTGCATCTCTGTACCGCGACAAGGATAAGCATGGTGGCCCGAGCACGCCCGCATGACTGCTTCATACTCTCACGAAAGAGCCCACTGTTAGGACAAATGCCGTAGATCCGGACACGTCTTTCCTCCCAGCTCTTGCCCGTCGACTGAATATTGAACTTGAATCTCTTTTTGCTGTGGGGCCAGGTCCACATGCGTGCTTTGCACGGGAACATATCATCGGGGGCTCAGTCAATTCAAATCCGAGGCTCGCGGTCGGCCGCCGTCGCGCGCAGGACGTCGAGGGCTACACCACACGGGGAGTCCACGTTCAGCCAGCCATTGTAAGTGTGTCTGATTCCTTTGCAACGCCATGGTCCTCAAGCTCCACGTCTCGCTTGGCCAGGAAGCTACCTCCACAAGCATCCTCCTCCGGCTTTGGTCCAGTGTCCACAACCCACGGCTGGGTGCTCCGGGCGGGCAGGAGCTAACGAGGAAAACTATTGAAGGGCTGGACGTATGACGCCGACGCTGAACCCCCGCGACGGTAACGCGCCTTGTGACTTATTCGACCAACTGGACCAAGATGGTTTCGAGAGGCATCAATGTTGAATAAGTCCCACCGACCTCGGTGGTGGACAAGGTGCCGTCGGGCGTGGTCACAGGTAAGTCGTAATTCAGAGTAGATTTAAATTCCAATTTACTTATTCATGAAGGCGGAAGCCACGGTGTCCCCAGCAAAACCATTTACCGAGTGGTATGTACATTCCCGGTTGAGTTCTAATATTGAGTGTTCAACCGAAAATTACTAGGTGATATACACGACTTGTCAGGGGACAATATAGCTAGTAAGAGAAAGAATCAGAATAACTGGAGCGTAACGAAGACGCCAGCGCAGACGAAATACAAAGTTGAACATGCATGATAAATGCAGAAACAGACATAGCAGATACGTAGTTCTTGCCTCGATGACTTGGATAGCGAGCGAAGGGTTCGGGATTCCAACACTGACCCCAGCACGTTGATAAAAGGTTAACATGGGCCACTCGGTCACTTACGGTCGGTCAGTCATAAACCCTCTACCCCTATGCATGTGCACATCAACGCAAGTTCGTTTTAGTGTTGCACGTCCCGGGCCCGTTCTTTTCATAACAAATGGTGGTTTGGTTGAAATTCGAAAGGCTACTTGAACTGGCAGCACCCACGTTATACAGTATGTACTAAAGCACAGCGGTCCCAATGAGAGCTGGTTGGCGCTACCGCGCCAACCGAGCGAGCTTTGGGACCTGAAATTATTTCATTCCCACTGAAAATTGGACAATCTAGCTTTCCGCATGGTTACCACCGCTGGGTAGAAAACTCATCAGAATTTAGGCCTGTAGTACAAGTGTTATCTGAGTGAAGTAGTTCTCACAATGCACAGAAGTTGCTTTCAGTTCGGTAAATGAGGAAATAATTCAGGCAGCTAGTGGGCTCTGCCGCGGAGTGCGCTACAATTGTTATAAGAAAGTGCTAAGAAGAGGATTAAAATATAAATATAAGATGTATACGGAAGCGGAATTAGTCATCAGAAGTTCTCGTGAGAGTTCCCAGACTTCATCAGCATTTTCCTACGCGTCGAGGCATACTTTTGCCACGCTTCTGCCGAGTCCCCGGTGCTTGGGGCGCTCCAGAACGTGTTTCGTTGCCGCCGTCGCCACATGCTCAGCAACTCAGGCTGGTTGCCGATAATCGGATCAGTAACACGAGGCTCGCAGCTCCAAAAAAAGAAAATTGATGCACAATTATAAGGGGTGCGAAAAGGGGGAAGGCTACCGACCACTGAGTCAATTCCGCATCCACCCCTTTACCTCTTTGGGACGAGTACCGCCACACGCTCCTCCGGCACGTCGGCACATCAGCATTTTCTGCCGAGCTGCCGAGACTTGACGGGGCAAACAAGCAACAAACAAATGCGCCTTTCTCTCTCCCATCATCTCGCCCGCTGTAAATCCTTGCCCTCGCCCTCGCCCACCGCAGCCAAGGTGCTCAACTGTCCTTCCACCTCGGCTATCCGCTCTGCCTCCCTTTTCACCGCCTCGCCAGGACACTAGCGGGCGTGCTTCAGTACATGACCTGAATGTGCGCGACCGGCGCGTCGTGCACGTCACGCTCTAGTGCATGTCCCGCCTTAGAGCACGCACAGCAAGAGCGGGATATTTTGATAAGCCCCACACCGCGTTCTTCTCATTCCCTGATGCATGCGTGCGCCGACACTGGATCAGCGCTGCCACCTTTGCTTACTAGTACATGCCCGCGTGCAGGCCTAGTCGCTCAGTTAGTAGTACTGTATTAGCATATTTTTCAATAGAATGCTCGTTTCTTTTTCATTGACATCGCACCGACTATCTGTGGTCAGAATCAAGGTGGACTTGTCGTTTTCAGCTCAAACGGCATTGCGGCAGAGAATTTGTTTGCCGTCCGGCGCCTCCATCAATATGGCAGTGCTCTTCCCGTTATGGTAAAGGGGCGGATGCGGAATTTACGCTACTGGCTACCGACCATCTTGTTTTTCTCCCTATGCTCTTCATTGCTTTTGTCGTCTCATGTCTTGTCTCCTTCTATGTCTACCTCTCAGAGACTCGCAAAGTTAAGAACCAGAACTGCGACCTCGTTGAAGTCGTTCAACGCGATCGAGGTACGACATGCTACTGTGTTCAACCTGAAGGCTGGCTCTGAGAGACTATGAAAGTCAAGAATACGAATACTCTTTCACATCGTCTCGGGATAAACGCCTGGTTGCTAGACTTCGAAGGAGAAAAAAATAGAATTCGCCAAACCACCGATCGTAGAAGGGAAAAGATCACCGCAGTGATAGCGGTGAATAAACTGACGTCTCTGGTAGGACTCTTCCGTTCTGTTGTTTCGAGAGTATAACTCCTCATGGAAACGTAGAAATACCAGGTAGCATGGTGCAAACATCGAGGCACCCCTGATATGAATACAATGGGCGGGGTCGAGAGGTCCGAGCCTGGAGGAGAAATGTCTCGCCTTGCAAACATATCGATGGGAACCGATGATCCGCATAGCCAGTCCGTGTGGACGAGAGAAAGTCTTCTAGACCCGCTTGTCGAGGATGCTTGGCTTGAAATCCCTTGCGACAGAGAAAGTGAGTTGCGGAGTATAATTTGGTAGCAGCGCAATCTCATCCACCCCCCAGGTTTAGTTACGCTAAAGATCAGTCTACTGAACAGGCCTGCCAAATGGACCGTGAAACGCCCCAGGGCAGGTAAAGCCTACTGGGACTCCACGTGCGACCCTGTCAATGAGGAAAAAGATTTGCCCGATATGATATTCCATTTCAAATTCACGCTCGAGTAAGTTCATAAATCTCTCACTTGAGCAGGACAACACTCAGACATGGCCAGCGCCTGATCAGCATGAAAGCAAAAAGAACGAGAGTTCAACAAGTCAAGGTATGTGGTCAAGGTTAAATCAATGTATCTCCTTCACCGAATTGTTTTCAGGACAAGAACGAAGCAACACTGAAGAGAGTGACGTAGTCTTCCAAGGATATAAAGTTGCAAAACTGTGCCATGACAGATTGTGTAGAATGCATGAATGAATGTTAAATTCGTGCGTTACAGATCTTAAGTTCGTCCGCACCCGAAACGCGAAGTTGCCTCAGTATTGGAACTGTGCCCGAAGCGCGGCCGTTCCTCTTTCTCCCCCTTGGTTTTCAGAGACAGAAAAAATCTACTCTATCCTTGCTGTATCGGCCCGCTCCCGGAATCAAAGGCCAGATCCTGCAAATATTCGACGTGGGTAATGTGCTGTCATCATCGAATCCACCGTTTCTTCGAAAGACTTGCCGAATGGGTCCGGAAGCTCGCATATTGGGAACGCAATCCTATAAGCGTGAATATGAGAGCTCAAGAACCTTGAAAAGCACCAGGGATGATCGTCCAACTATGCTCCGTATGTAATGTTGTTCAACTTGGCAGGGACGACGATCGACACAACAAAACTCGGTGCAAGGGTCAGAGTCCAAATACCTTGCGTAACGCAGCGCGAAGGTGTGCGGCGCCAAAGTAGGGATATATTATTACTCTGGCCCGCGAGGCAGACGCGCTACGAAACAGAACAACTGGTTTCCGAGATGAAGTCGGGGCCATATCCGACGATAGGCCTGTCGATCCAGAGAAATCGACATACGGCCAGGGGGAAGCAACAGTCACTTTATCAGAAAGAGATACAGATTCCAGTTACAATCGCGAGTTCTCGAACAGAGACGATGGTCCCGCACAGCTCAGGCAGGGAGATTTCCGTGTTGCCATCATGATGCCGGCGTCGACACATATACGTCCCACACCGGGGTTAGTGAGACTCATAGCACTGCCAGCACGCCGCTAGCGGCTGGAGAAAAAGTCAAATGAGCTGGAAACACCATACTGATGCCATACCCAAGTTATGATTTTTTTCTAGTGGGCGAATACAACCTTGAGCTTCAGCTGCTGGATTACTTTTTAACGTGCACTTACAGTACATTATCAGCCAGGCCAGCAAGACGGCCGCGACGGCCGCCAATTTGAAGACATCGATAACGAGAGGGAATTTTCGGATGCCCGAGATGGCCGAGTTCAGTTAGCAACATCCGAAACACGCAATTCCCGGCGTCAGGTCTTTCTTTGTATTGATCCGTTCTCAGAATGAGCCTCGCTTACGCAGTTGCGGAACGCAATCTATTTTGCCAACAAGAAGCCCGAGCAATTGAGGTTCTGCCAAACTGCTGTCAGTGCGAGAGCGTCAGAAAAGAGCGACGCAAGATTGAAGAGATATTGGATAATGGAAAGTACAGCCTGTTCAGTCCAGTCCAGCTTCCGCTCAAGTTGCTTGGCTTTGGTTTTGATTCATCCACATTGCATTTGCGAGTGGTATGTACTTGAAATTCCCGAATTCAACGACTGACATTCTGGCCTTGTTGAAGTCTGACACGGGAGATGATTCAGACGAATCATGTTAGCTCGCTGAACTTGTTAGCGGTTATATTCTTATTCATCTCCTCATACTTTCCCTTCATCCCGTCATCCCAAAACCATTCGCTACTTTGCAGTTTACGAAACATTCGCGGCTTCCAGTCTTTTGCTCTGTCAATGAAGGCTATGT